>OMLI01060066.1:9192-31757 GCA_900302605.1 Rondeletia loricata
GGTATACATGCTGCGGTATACCTGCTGCGGTATACCTGCTGCGGGATACCTGCTGCGGTATACCTGCTGCGGTATACAGTACCTGCTGCAGTATACCTGCTGCGGGATACCTGCTGCGGGATACCTGCTGCGGGATACCTGCTGCGGTATACCTGCTGCGATATACCTGCTGCAGTATACCTGCTGCGGGACACCTGCTGCGGGATACCTGCTGCGGTATACAGTACCTTCTGCGGGATACCTGCTGCGGTATACAGTACCTGCTGCGGGATACCTGCTGCGGGAACACACTTCGGCAGGTTCGTTTGCGGAAAGAAATGAAGCTAGCCTCCACTGCGTGACGACCCGGGTTCAATTCCCAACTCGTGAAGAAGTTTTCTACCGAGTGACGTTAGAATTTTTAGCTAAAGTGTTTCTTATTTAACCGTGACCAAAACATAACCATAACCTTTACCAAAGTTGTTTTACTTGCCTAAAATGAACCATTGGCTAACCTTCGCACGTGACAGACAGTAGAAAACAGAGTGTCCAATTCATGGTGGAGGAACGTAACGTTCACATAATTCGTGTCCACAACACGTAATCTGAGTTACAGAGTTTTTGCTCATTTCACAAATTATATGTGGCGGCTACTTCGACTGCGTTGTAAATACACCGACAGCTTAAGCCTGTTTACTTCTGATGTGTCCTAATGCCATACTGACAAAGCCTGAGATGCTTTCAATTACCTTTATGCCCCTCTGCAGCCTCCTGACATCTGAGAAGGAAAACAAAGATAGATGAATTCAATTTCCTGTCAACCTCGTGAAACAGCGTGACTCCAGTTTGGCATTCCTCTCAAAGTGGAGATTCCTACTACTTAGCCCGGTCAGACACATGAGCCGCACAGCAAGACAAATATACTGTTTCAGCTCGGTAATTAAATAATCTGCCAAAGTATGTACACACTGCACGAGCAGGTCAAATCGAAGCTGAAATAAAATCTGGCATTTTTGTACTCGAGATGAAATTGTGACTAGTCAGTGAAACAGATGTTCTACAAAGGATTTCCATCGCTTGTCACGTTGCTGGCAGTTTTCTTTGATTTAGCCTTAATCCTCTTTCTTTGTTTAGTCTGCAAATGAAGAGCTTTGTTCCAAAACGGAGATATCCACCGTTTGAAAGTGACACCCACCCTTCAAAATCATTTAATACGGCAATATGAAAAAGAATTACAGGTCTTTTTAAAGGATAGGAGTCTTTTAACAACATGATAACTCTTTTTTAGACACTTTTACAGATGCTCTATATTGTAGCAACATTGAATGATGGTGGGATTGTATTAAACGTTTTTCCCGAAATGGATTTCTAGTATTTTGGAATATAACTCTTCAAAGACAAATAATAAAACATCTCAGTAAGTGTGCTTGGGGTTGAACAGAGGAAGTGGTGGTGGTGTGGGCTCACGCTGTGTCTGGGGCTGGGAAGCTTCCCAAAACCAGCGGAGGTCACATGTTCAGAAAGGAAGGGGGGAGGGAAGACGGCAGACACTATTTCCTGTGTTTCTAACCGGCACTCTGTTCACTAAAGCCCCAAGTGACAGTTCCATTGACAGCACACTAGTGACACACTGAACCGGGCGCATAATAACAGAGACTCAAACAGACTGAAAAATAGGCCGCCCCGGTTGTCCTTTGTTGGCGATGCCATTAAAATTCATCAGAGGGAAAATGGGTGGATGAGAGTTTTATGAGCGATTACTTCACTGTATGCTGTGATTACTGCCCTGTTGAACTGTACGTTCAACAGGGCAGTAATTATTTTTTTAATAAAAAGAGCATGTTAGCAAGGTAAACCTGTTTCTTATTTTCAGGGTGCAAATGATACCTGAAAAACAAAAACAAGGATCAAGGCCAAACAATCAAAACAAATATATCCAAAATCCTCCTATCCATCCGTCCGTCCGTCCGTCCGTCCATCCATCCATCCGTTTTATATACCCTTCCTCCCTCTCTCCCCCAGCTCAGACCATCTAACCAGTTGGATTCCAGCAGACTCAGGCCGGGTTTTTTTTGTCATTCCTCATTTCTCCTTTGATCCCAGTGCAAATCTCTGCTTTCCAAAGCTCTGGCGATTCAAGCCATCCCCATCGCCCTTCTGTAATTAAGAACAGGCTTCTTTACGGGGATTTCTACTCTATTTTTTTATTTTCTTCCCCTAACCATCCAGCTGTGTCTGTGCAAGGCCCAGAATAATCGTTTTTGGGCCATTGTTGGTGCAGGCTAGTAAGGCAATGTAATTTCAGGGACTGGCTGTTGTATGTTCGTGCCAGTGGGCAGTGTGGGATTGTTCTGTGTCTTTACTGGTCCACCTTGGACCTAAAATGATGTCATTTCCTATTAAAATAATTGGTCTTGATAGGAAACAGGAGAGCCTTGATATTTTCTTCATCCAAAAATATGAAAGTCATTATAATTTGGGGTTCAAATAGTTGTTTGTGGAAAACGCAGTGGGATATTACTTTCCACAGGGATACATTCTCTATTATTTTTCACTCATCTCTTCTGGTTGTTAATCAGAAGTGAGGTTTTAATCAGAAAAGGAATAAGGCTCAAAGAATACCGGGAGCTGCGACTGCTGTGTTTTGCCTGGGAAACGTGCCAACGCATGTAAACCCGGACTTCAGTTCTCTGCACAGTATGTGGTGCGTAGTTGTGTCCAAGCCTCTCACCAGCGTTTGATTCATTCGAGAAAAAAAGAAGAAGAAAAAACAAAAAAGTTTGGGACTGTGACAAACTTGAGTCAATCGCTTGAGTCTATCAGTTGATAATAATTTGTGTCCACAACACATAATCTGCATTTCAGAGTTCGTGTTCATTTCACAAAAGTTTCCCAGACTATGTGTTGCCTCATCGGGCAACATTTGAACAGTCTAACCTTAAGTGGAAGTGGTTGTTGAGAGGACACAATGAAATATATGGCAGCGAATCAGAAACCTCCACCGTGATGTGCTATTCATCGTTCTCCTTTGTGTCGCCCTATTTCATTTCCCCCCTTACCGCTGACCTTCATTGCACAATGGATCCTGTTGACTTAAAGGTTCCTCTGTCCTTTCTGCAAGGTGATGGACGCTCCCCCACTGATGGACCCGTCCTCTTTCGCCCAGCGTGAGCGCTGCGCCGAGACAGATATCTGTGTCGGGGGTGGAGGCCCACGTCGCCGCCGATAAGGACAGACAGCACTATACAGTCTTCCTCTTCTCTCCCGGAAATCGACTGCAGGCTCTTCAATTATTCACACTGTTGGATAATGTCGTGCTCTATCTTTATCTATGCCTAACCTGACCGGCGATCCTTGTCTATGAAGGCTGAGTAATGGCAGAGTCGATGGGAGGTGGCAGGATTTCAATAGACTGCAGTCGTTGTCGCTGGATGTTTGAAGTGAGTTACGCTGCGATTTGGGGAAAGAGAAAACATGAGACGTTGATAACATGTCTGTTCATGTAATGAGCTACAATAGGCAGGAAGAGATGGCAAGGCAGCGATATCAGGATCTTCATTTACCTAAATGTCTACGCGCTGCATGAAATCCAACCCAAACTGGACACATGGAGTGTGTTTACATGCACACACCAATACCCCGATTACTGGGAGTAATCAGCTTAAAGCATCATTAAAGTTTGGTAGAGGTTTGGGTTGTGTAGTTACCTTGACATGATGTAACTCCAAATATTGGCGAGATATCTTCAATAGTTGCTCCATAGCTTCAAACTTGATAATCCACTTTTCTTTTCTTTTTCTCCCCCATACACATGCATTGCACAGTGAAACAGGTCTCAGTCACACTTCTAGCTCACAAACGAACGAGAACAAAGCAGATTCTGCCAATGTATAAAAGAACAAAACCTGATTCAGCGTTTTTTTCGTCTGTTTACAATGATTGGTAAAGGTACTATTTTCTTCATCCCCTATTCAGCGGCTTCAGGAGTGGGTGTGGACATTTGGACCAATCAGCAGGTCGTTTCTTACACGCGCAAACATACAAACACGGTGATTCGGTCCCGGAAGCAAACTACATCATCTTCCTAATTCAAATAGTAAAATCAACACGAAGTTGACCTTTTTATTTACAAAAAACGCTGAATCGGGTTTTGTTATTTTATACATTGGCAGAATCCACTTTGTTCACTTTCGTTTGTGAGCTAGAAGTGTGACTTTGAGACCTGTTTCACCATGCAATGCATGTGTATGGGGGAGAGAACTTTTTTGGGGGGGATTATCAAGTTTGAAGCTATGGAGCAACTATTGAAGATATCTCACCAATATTTGGAGTTACATCATGGCAAGGTAACTACACAACCCAAACCTCTACCAAACTTTAATGACGCTTTAAGGCAATGTTTCAATTACAACGTTTACATGGTTCGAAGTAACTTGATTTATCTTATAACCCGGTTTACATTAATTTACTAATCGGCCTATAGGTCTAAAGGAACCGACGTAAGAGCCACATACCATTTTGTTTGCTTTGTAAATCCAACATCCGGGTTACTGCATCTGGTGACCTTTGACATGTTTGAAAAAATATATATATCTAGCACTGTTCACCGGGTTACGCTTACTCTGATCATCATCTTACTCCGATTTAGATAATCAGATAAAGGCGTTTACACGATAGTTTCAATAGCCGGAGTATTGCCTTAATCGGGTTAAGATTGGATTATTAGCGTGCATGTAAACGTACATAAATCATTTTTATGAGTTCTCACTTCTCAGTACTGAGTTCGACAGGATGGAACTCCGATTCACATACAGCAGACCTACGTGACTCCGCTGAAAGGTGAAAACCCAGTGATTTATAAAGATTTTGCGGGTGCATTAGCAACCAAAAATGAGAGCCATTCTTCAATATGACAAGACAAGAAAGTACACGCTCTCCCTCCTGCCCCGTTCAGAAAGAATGTTGACAAGAGAGCAACGTCTGTGTCTCGTAAAAAGACGGCACATTCCCGAGCTGTCAGCGCGCTGGAAGCTCTGACACACACGTAAACAAATCATTCAACTGCAGAGACGAATGCACGAGTACACGCAATTGAGAGCAATAATGAATATATTATCCTTACAAAACCTTCATTGTCTGTGTGCATATTTTCGGAGAACACACTCGCAGTCTATCACACGAACTCAGGCTGGGAGGATAAAGCCGTAGATCGGAGATGGGCAAGAGTCTGCAGGTTTTCATTCCAACCGAACACTACACCAGCTGATGTCACTGATCAGTTCTTCCTCTCTGGTTGAAGGTGTGTTAATCGGTGAAATCACCTGGTATAGTCTTTGGTCTTTCTTTAAAACCCAATTCATTTTAATTAAATGATAGCCATTATAAATAAATCCTTGCTCTCTTGTGCAAGAGGGAAAGCAATCAGGCAGCAACCCGCCCAAAAGAGTGACATGACTCATAGCATAATAATGAAATTGTGAACGGGCATTTATGAGGATGAAAATAATCCCCAGATTTCCCAGAAGCTAGAACTGGTGTCCATTAGATTCAGTTGATTCTGCTCTTTGATAATGGCAGTGCCCAGAGAGAGAGAGAGAGAGAGAGAGAGAGAGACAGAGAGAGAGAGAGAGAGAGAGACACAGACACAGAGACCCGTTGACCCATCTAAAACCACATGACTAATCTCTGACAACGATCTGTTCTTTATAAGGCTTACATAACGCGCCATCATTAGTCATGTTCCATGAGCCATATGTTGAACTAATTGACAATAATGGCAACAGTAAGGATGAAGTGGAAAAGCTGTGGAAAGTAGCACACCGACCAGATGTTTTTGTTTTTCCTGTGTTCGTGGCACCTTTCTCCCCCTCAGAAAAACCCACCTTAACTTGTTCTGTTCATTTTTCACTTCAGACAGCAGATTACGGGACCTCTGGGTGGATCGACGGGCGAAGGCGCGGCAGGCCGTGTGCTCCTCGTGGGTTCGAATCCAGCTCGTGACCTCTGTCGCGTGTCACACCCCCCGCTCTCGTCTCCCCCCCATCCATCCTGTCACTCTCCATTGCGTTTCAGTCTAATGAAGCAGAATTGTTTACGCTGCAGATACACTTGTCGTTTCCATGCAACTTTTATCATCCAGTCACTCCAGGATGCATTAAGTGACAATTGGATTTTGGCTGGCATTGATATCTGATCTTCTAAACCAGATATTGAAGTGTTCAGGCTCACACTGTGATTGGAATCCTTCGTAGTCTGGACTCTACCACAATACTCCAACAAGCAATGTAAAGAAATGGAGAGGGAGAGCAGGAAAAAGAAATGCAGACAGAGATATAAATGAATTCGATTTATAGACCAGAACACGGCTTTGACAAAACTATGATAGTTTAAAATCATCATTACAAAGTAAAGTATCAAATACTAAATAAAAGCAAGTGCAATACAACAATTATACGTTATACAAATTTATCTTAATAACTATCAAATGCAAGTTAAGTTTTGTGTTCAGGACTGATCACCTTTAGTTTTTAGTGAAGACTTCTTCTGAAAAAAAATCAGTGGAGCTTTGTCTGTAGACCTAAAGCTGCACTTTTTCTCAAACGGGGTTTAAACATCTGCGATATATCTGTTGCCAAACCCTGTATTGTTTTGAAAGTGATTGATAAGCCTTTGAAATCAACCCTGACCAGCACTGGCAGCACCAGTGTAAAGAGGCTAAAATTGGAGTGATGTGGTCAGTCTGTTTGGTTCTGGTTAAAAGCCTGGCAGCTGCATTTGGCAAGACAGAGTTTTTCATATGAAGCAAGAACAAAGTGACAATGGTCTGCAAGAAATAAAAGCATGGATGACTTTCTCCAGGTCACCAAAAGACAAACATGACCTTATTTTAGCATGAGCATGTCTTAACTGACCCTCAACCCTTTGTTCATCAAATTTAAATTAGAATTAGAAAATTAGATGAAATTTGGTTAAATGACCCCAAGCATGCAAAAGGCTTTTACATTGTCAGCAAGACAGTCAATCTATTGATTGATCTGATTTGTTGCATTTGGAGATAAAAAAAAGTAAAGGCCCATTCACATCTAGAACGATAATAGGATAACTATAACTATATTTTTGGTTTGATCTCAGAGCGATTTGTTTGGATGCAGAGACAACGATAAAACATTTTCAACCAATCAAATTAAAGCTGTAAGAAAGAGGGGGGGCAGAGAATTCACTGCAGTGATGCTTCGTTTGCTGAGGAACCGATCACAGATATCGTTGTAGTGTGAATGCTCGAGCAACAATGTATCGTGATAGTTTATAGTTAACTTTATAGTTATCGTTCTAGATGTGAATGAGCCTTAAGGCTACCTCAGATTTGTTTTCATTTAGCTGCAGAAGGTTTTGAGACATTCAAGACTTGATATCAGAGAGACAATCTCAGTTGGATGCCATCAACATAATAATCACAAGAAATCTAAATAGAGAACAAATGTGGACCCAGAATAGACCCTTGAGGCACTCCACAGTTAATTGGTACTGAAGAAGATACTGAGTTACCTGAGCAGAGAACTCTATTTGACAGATAGGAAATGAAGAAATCTGATCTGATATTTTCTCTGTGACAAATGCAAGCAACTTTTCACACTTCAGGGGAGTGTTGAAGATAAATGATAGAAGCTGATGGAGTATTTACCATGTGATCAATAGCGTTAAACAATATTCTTGGGTTATGCAAATTATCAAAAATCTGATTTAGAAAAATATACATCTCTCGCTTTTTTAACAGCATTGTTAAATTGAACCATAAGTCCTTTCATTTTAATGTAAAGGGCATGAAGTTCACAAGCCTTCTATTTTGTATCAACTTTTAGAAATAAAGGAATTGTGAGCTTTGAATATTTCCTGATATTTCATAAAGATGTTTCTTTTCCTCGAAGAAAAATACACATCAACGTGGTTTTCGAACACCTCAGATGTAAGATCTAAACACGCAGCAAAGCAAGCAAGACATTTGAACGATGGCGATAAAACTAATCGTGGCGGAGGTGCCCAACCCCTGAGAAAATCCCCCCTCCTCCCTCACCATCCACCAATGAATATTTCCAAGGCTGACGGTTGGAAACCAGTCAGCATTCTATCTGTTTTGATCATCAGGTTTCTGACAGTACTACTGATCGTAGATCACGTATGTTTGGAGCTATCTCGTCCTCCTCCTCGCTTTATTTGCCTTGCTTGCACATTTTCCCCCATATGCAGCACTTCGCTGGATGGCACGCATTGGCTGATGAATAGGAGAGACCTTTGGCCCTGCTGGGAGCGTTTTCAAACAAGTGGAGGGCAGACTGCAGGCTGCAGGCTACAACTAGCATGCAATAATTCACCACCAGTCATCCCATGCACTCCATTGCAAAAACACACTGACACACATAATAATAATCATAGTAATAAAAAACATCATCAAATGTTTTGCACTTCATATGAGCCAAGTCAGTGCTTTGAAATAAAAGAAACACAAATCACTAAACAAAAGACGTAGTTGCTCGGCTCACATTCCCAGTCTTTTGCCCTGAGGATATAAAAATTTAACTTGGACCATTTTCTCTTTGTATTCTTCCAAGCTGTACCGTTCCATGCCAATTTTGCTCAACCTGAGCAATTAGAGCTGACCCATGCTCAGAGCAGTGCCGGTGGTTTGGCCCGGTACTTCAGCCTGGAATTGGCACGGTGGGTCTGGGAGAGTGTTTGGAAGCGCCGGTAGATTTAGGCTTTCCATCACATCAGCTATAGGTACAGCCTAAGAGAATGACCCATATGGAGTCCATATGCATAGTCAGCATTCCCCTGAAGGGGTTAACACTAGCCTGGGGCAGGTTGTCATGCATCAGGGGCACCAAGGCTTTGATGGAGCACCTCTTGGTTTAGTGCCGGAGCCGCCGGGAATCGGTCAAGCTAGCTCTTTCCTGGAACATTTGAAGTATAACGAGTGACTTCAAGCTGTGTTTCTCCAGCTGAGTGTGTGATTTAAGGCATTGTATTCTTCACATGTTGTGTTCGTGGCTCCGACAGAGTATCTCCATGTACTTTCACAAGGGATTGAACAACACTGATAACTGCTAAACGTCCAGTGTCAGTGCATAGTGATGGTTTTATTTGTGGTGTAAGTTATATGCAGGGTGCAGTAAGCCTCATACGTAGAATTTGAAAGTTATACTGAAGCCGTGATCCTTTGTGACCATTTGTTTGGCACGGAGAACGCAGTTTACTTTCCACCCCATGTCCTTGCTGTGCAATAACTCTTCAAACGAAATCATTTCACCAACACAACTCTCCAAGAAGTTCGACAGTAGCAAGAGATGTATCCAATCAATTATTCGGATGATCTAGGCGTGAATAAGAAGAGCATACACCCGGCCGCCACTTCCCATTCACTGGCCTCCTTATGGGAAACTCATGCTTCAGAAACAAATGGTTCATTTAGGGTGAGAAAATGTCTACTACTACGTCCGCCTGGGTTTTGTGGTGCACTGGACGCAAACTTGTGTGTAACCCGTGCACCTAACACCTGGAAAATATAGCGTGCATTGCTTTTTGGTGATTGGCCGCTTCCCACATCACAGTCACACATCTGTGCAGTCCGGTCTACTTAGCAGAGGAAGGGTCACTGTATTCCTGGACTCTGCCCATTTCACAGTGACTGGACAACGGCATGCTCGTACGCTTATTCACCCCACAAAGAAAAGAAAATCCTGAATAGATGAACCATGCAAACTTTTTTTTTTTTTAAACCACTGACTTCATCGCACGAATCTGCATTTTGTCCGCCTGCTCACCTCTCACATGAAACCCCTTCCATCAGCGATGCCCCCTCACCCCACCCCACCATTTTCAGTATGTGAGCGCAGCTCAGATTTCAAAGCCGGACATAAATCCCACATTTTTGCCTCTCTTTCAGTCGCACAGTTGCACACCACAACACCTCCGCCCTCTCCCACATCTGTTTCTGTCCCTTTTTTTTGTGTCACAGCACACTGTCCTTGGATAGTCTGATAGGTCCTTAAAATCCAATTTATCATTATTATGCATTTCTGCGAACAGCCTCCAGCCATTATTCAGATGAGAGCGGGCTCCTCCTGTGGGTTCACGCCCAGCGAGCAGTGAAGTTGGAGGAGAAACCGGAACTGATCTTCCTCGATGTGATCGTCTCCGAACGGCTTGTGATTAGGAGTGTGTGTGTGTGTGTCCGTGTGTGTGTCCGTGCGTCTGTGGTGTGTGTTCGTGGTGGTGGTGCTGATGGGAGTGGCCCTGTACAGGATGCTGTGTGGCAGGCTGAGGGATCGGGGAGTGGAGAGGGGAGTCGGGCTGGCGTTCATTACACGCACCGGTGCACACACATAACCCGGGCTCAGACACACAGCCATCACTCAAACATCCACACACACACACACACACACACACACACACACACACACACACACACACACACACACACACACACACACGTCCCCGCAGGGAAAGAGAAGACACCACCAATGACTCTCCTCCCTCCTTCCCTCTCACACACTCATACACACAAATGCATATGCATATAGCTACATTCATTTCTCTTCTCTCTCTTCTCTGTCTATCTCTCTCTCTCTCTCTCTCTCTCACACACACACACACACACACACACCTACACTCCTTCAATAACTGTACAGCACTGTTCGGCTCTGTGCTTCACTCCTGAGTTATAAGGTCAACACATTCAAAGCAGACGAAATTATTACTCATGTTCCCAGCAAAACATCTTGTAGTTCAATTACCTCTCTTGGTTGCTTTTAACTGCTTGTAAAAACTTGTAAAAAATATCATGGTCTTGTCTTTCACCCAAAACAATCAACACCAGAGTAGCAAATGCACAAAAATGCAGATCTGGAGGATAATCCATCCTCCGACGTGCCTGGAGCTCGTCGCCATCTTGGAACTATTTGACCGTGGAAGGGGCAGTGAGTTGTGTTGGTTTCTATCCCCGTTCGACTCCGTCCCATTACCCCAGATTCAGGTCAGGGAACTTGACAAACGATGGGCTTCGTCTCTGTGACCCACCGGTCCAATCAGCGCAGGTCGTCTAGATGAAATTGCGGTGCAGATAATATTGCTGGCAGACTCATCATTAATTACTGCTGTTCTATCAATATCTAATTATCCTAGCTGTCCGGCAGAGCGGAAAGGAAGATGAACCTCATACTGGAAGACTTTACATTGGCAATATCGCCACCAACCCATGATGGTGTCCCCCTTAAAGGTTTTCAACCCCGGGCCTCGGGACCCAGAGCCCTGCTGGCTTTCATTCTGGCTGTCTAATCAGGGACTATTTTACACCTGGGATGCAAGATTAATGCAGTTAACTGTAATTAACTAGCCGGTAGGATAAAAAACCAACAGTACTCTGGTCCGAAGACCAGGATTGAAAACCACTGCCTTAAAGGAAAGTGTGCTATTCATTCCTCTATCTATATTACAGGTCAAATTTCAGGGGCTTTTTTGAGATGCTGCCGTTCGCTACAGTTGCATCTTTAGTGTCATCTATATACAGTAGACATGTAGTTAAATAACAGACCCACAGGCAGACTTCAAAAGTGTTGATTTTCCAGAGTTGGTTGGAGTTGATTCTCCACTCATAGAGCTGATATGGCTCTGGGCCGGCTGCTCAGAACTGTCTAACAGTGTTAAATGAACTCTGATGGTTGTGGACATAAAGAAACACCGGCAGTGTGTTGACTTGCACACTCTCTGAGCTGAATTGACACTGATGGTTTTGCCGTGTAGTTGCATATGAAGAGTTTCATTCCCAATTGAGATATCTGCCATTTGAAAAAAGTGAACCCCGCTCTCTCCCAAGATGAATGACAGCTCAAACTCTAAACGGATTATAGTCATTTGTAATAGATAGTAGGAAACTAAGTCCTTGGTTGTTAAAATTAGAACAACATTTACAACCTAGATATAAAATGCACCATTTAAACCTCATTGTCAGAGTAGCAGAAAGCGTGGAGACTATTACCTAAATATACAAAAAGGAAAAGTCACATGCTCTTTTCTCAATTTGCTGACACTTATTATGAACCAATTGCATTTGCGCTGCGCCTGGAATTGCGGCATGTTTGTGGATCCGGGCCACAGAACAGATGAACAGGTATTGATTTAGTTTTTCTCCAAAAGGCATATATATCGTTTCACAAATGAACTCTTCAAGCTGTACGTTACATGTTTGATTTCCATCTCGAACAAGAGGACCACAATGGAAATAAGTCTTGGACTTTATTGTGTTTTATCCTCGGTTGTTTTTATCCATGTGTATGCTTTGTATGTACACTGTGTGGTTTCAACCCAATAAAACTAAACTAAACTAAGCTAAATACATCCGTCCCACAACCTGATACAAGTTTGGACCAATAACAAAAACACCATTAAGATTTGAATCAGCAGGCAGTAGTACACTTTACTGCACGGCCCCGCGGCGTCCGCAGACAGTGCATTAGCCGCGGTATGTAGCGAGGAGGCTGCTTGTTTTGGCAGTAAAATCATTGCTGCATTAATGTGTTTCCCTCAAGAGGACAGTGCAGCTGTCCTTGAGTAAAGCACTTAAACACTACAGCCTCAGTAAACA
Source organism: Rondeletia loricata (assembly GCA_900302605.1). Lineage (NCBI taxonomy): Eukaryota > Metazoa > Chordata > Actinopteri > Beryciformes > Rondeletiidae > Rondeletia > Rondeletia loricata. The sequence goes on from OMLI01060066.1 coordinate 21,809, forward strand.
CTCGGCTACGGAGGGGACTAACAAGGGAAACGACTGCAAATGGATTGTCCTGCTGTGCTATAGCCGGGGTGAAAGTCAGGCTAAGAAAGGCGTTTTAATCAAGTTCAATAGGCCTAAAGTCTGTTACACGGACTGAGGCTGTACCTATGAGAAAACAGCAGGATGAAAACCCTGTATCTACTAAAGGTTTTCCAGGAATAAGGAAACAAAGCTAGCAAGCATTTGACGGACAGAGACGTGCAGGAGGAGGCCGAACCAAACGAACACAACATTTCCACAATATGACATATGCTTTCATTTTGGAAAGCGTAGTGCAGGCCGTTGTGTCAACATGTATTCAGTGTGAAAATGTCTGCAGGGAATGCTTATTTTCTCACCGACAGACAAATATTTTTGTGTTTTTAACAGGTTTCAGGGATTCGAAGGTCATGGAGCTCATTCAACACATAAATGACCACAGAGACTTTCAGTTCAGCAATATTTTGAAAAGTAGCACAAATGTAGATATGGCAAGCACAAAAAAAATCCATCCTAAAACACTATAACTGTTAAAAACAGCGATTTTTGATTAACCTTGCAGCTGGGTCCACTTTGTTGTTTGGTGGTGTATTCCATGTGCATTCTGGGAAATGTAGGAAATCACTAACTGAAGTAGAAGTAGACGAGGCAGGTTGAGGGAAAGTGGGTACAAAAAAAAAGTAAATTACATCACAAACTGATGATACTGAACAGTGTAAGAGGATCCAAGGTTGGATTTTTCCTTTAAATAAAGACCATTGTAGTGCGCGCACACACACACACACACACACAAAACTTTGGTCAACAATAAAACATGGTTCCTCAACATTTCCACCAAAACCTTTTCCTTTGCTAATGCTCCAATAATACCAGCCAAATGTGAGCAGATTGGGAGACAGATGAGCTCGTTCTCCAGCAGCACCTGTGGATTAGACCTGCATCACCGCGTCACCTCCACCTCTATCCCCCACCTGCTTTCAAAAGAACATAAAAAGCTCCGGCACGTCCGGGTCAATTATCTTCAGTAAGCCTCCGAGAGCAGATTATTTCACAGACGACTTCTGGGAACGATAATCAATGTTCCCGGCTGTCAACCGGAGCTATCTCTCGATCGGCGCCTCCGGAGCCGGGAGAGGACCAGAATAACTCCAGGCTTCTGGGGCCGGGAAGGAAAAACTAAACACGCTTTGTCATTTGTTTGGATTGTTCAAACAACTATCCTTACTGCGTACTTCACATCCTCCAGGGTGGATAGTAGGCATGGGAATGCCAGGGAATCTCTGTTGATATTCACATCAGGGCAGGTTTGTATAGATCTCAAGTTCACATGTTATTCTTGTAAGGACAAATTTACATAGACCTCTGCTAATATTCTTAAGGTAAGATAAGATTAACTTAATTGACTCCCAATTAAGTTTGGGAAATTGGGTCACGGCGGCAGCAAAGAACGGAGGTGTAGGTTGGTGAACAGGGTAAAAAAGCACTAAAGGATAAAAAGCTAATAGAGCGTATAAATATTTATAAGTCTCGGTGATGCTAAAAAAAGGTTTCTACTCGTTAAGAAGAATTCTCACTGCGATGGCGTATGACAGATCGCCTATCTGCAGTTCACAGATTTACATCAAATGAAACAGTGAGGACAAATTATAAGGACTTCATTATGAGGAGACAGATTTACACACATAAGGAAAAGTTACAGTAGAGTTAGTTAGTTATTCCTATATGGACAGGTTGACGTAGATCTCTAATATTATTCTTACACAGACAGCATGGATCTCTACAATTACTCTAATAAGGACAAATTAACAGATATCTACTGATGTTCTTGTAAGTACAAGGTTACTCAGATCTCTTTCTCTACCAGTATTCTCTCAAGCTTGGACGAAGGCCTGGTGCATGAAGTGGTACAGTACAAAACCATTCAAATCCATGTTACATACACTTATCCCTCTTAATCTCAGCTGGACAATTTTGCAAAAACGTCTGCATTTTACTGTACGCAAAACAAACTGCGTAAGCCCCTGTTTCCCTTAGTGGAATCCAGATGAACTGAGGTCCATGTCAGAAGACGATCAGCTGACCCACACAGCTGAGAACATCGCATAAACAAAATAATGTCCTAATTCTGCTTAAATCCTCTACAGCCACACATCTTACCCGGCAGATTTTTGTCTTTTGGCAAGTGGAGAATGAAGGAAACTGAGAGGTGCCGCTGCAGGCGAACGTGGAGAGGATTAAGAGTATCGTATCCCTCTTTTACTATTGAGAAATATGGGATAAATGGGAAGCAAAAGGGTTCGGTAACCTCGTGCAGGATTATCTCAGCCTGGTGTGTTAAGCACTTAGACGTGGTGCGGTTATGTTCCTCCTGTTTCTCCAGATACTTCACCTTAGAAAAGAAAAACACTTGACTCCTCTAATCCATGCTGAGTGAGTAATACTACTGATCTGAACTGAATTAAACTAGCTCCACAAATACAGCGTATCTCTGTCACAGGAGAGAGAGTCTGCCACTGAATTGCGGCTCCGGTGAGCAAATCCGTGTGATTATTGCACATGAAACGCAAAAATTTCTACGATAGCACTGATAGTTTTCTTATATGCCAATTTGTTCTACGTTGATATCAATGTCATTTCATTCAACATGATTTCCTGTGGACGTTTAACTGTGAAAATACGCTCTGCATGGTACTCTAGCTATTCATACGCACAGTAACGTGCTGTATGTCATCAGGATGATATGGTTACTCTTTTCCACTCTTTCATACACACACAGTCATTACATTCCTTTCAGCCTCGCTTCGCCACCGTTAACGGCTTACAATCACTGCAACGGCTTTTATTACACGTATTTATTTCTGCTATAAAAAAACCATGCACTTATAAATTTGCAGTGCAACGTGCTTTGTCCAGCCAACCAACACCACTGTATGTGAAGCTGTTATGGAGGGCTGATGTATGGCTATGAGCATCACCAGACGGCCACACAAACAACCGGGACTCTCAATGCCCCGAGACAACGGGCCCCAAGGACAGACCAGGAAGACACGTAAAGCTGAGGGCATTAATTATTCACTGCGTAGAAGGCTTGTCGGAGGCAGATAAATGTGTTTTACAATTCAGCTCTTGCTCTTCACTGCAATTTGGGCTGGGGGAAAAAAGAGCACTGTTGCCCATTATCATCCACTTCATCTCCTCAAATGCCCATACCTCCAAAACAAACGCAATCCAGTCAATTGAATGGTGGAAAATGCAGGATTCTCACCGAGAGGCCATCGCACTATTTTGTACGAGAGATAGAACGAGACAGAGTGCTCAAAAAGCTGATGTGCACTGAAGAGGGCGTGTTGGTGTGTGTGTGTGTGTGTGTGTGTGTGTGTGTGTGTGTGTGTGTACACATGCACGTGCATATGTGTATGCATGTGTGTGTTAGTATGTATGTGCATGGATGTATGCAAGCATGTGTGTACGTACCCCTGTGTGTATCTAAATGTTTGTGTGTGTGTGTGTGTGTATTCATGTGTTGGCGTATGTACGCTGTCAGTCCTGAGTCTGAGAGTGTCTTTCGATCCGTGCGTGGGCAGGAAGTCTTCAGCGCTGCACGCCTCTACTGCCTCTCTTCCCCCGGGGATTACAAAGCATTACAAATAACTGCCATGTGAGAACAGTCACGTCATTATGTGGTGCTGCTTGTACCAGGGGTTCTGCAGCCAGCTACAAGTGGAACACAATATAGAAGTACGAGTTTTGTATATGCACATTCATTTCATCGTTCCACTGTTGCTCTTCTTAGGGACAAAGTTCTTGTTTTGCAGAGAGAGAGCCGGCATAACACCGGAGCTGCTCGTCATCCTGCCTGAGAAACAATACAAACAGGCTTCTCTGCCAGCTGCTCCTCTCCTCACATAATACAATTCACTCACGTCTCTCCCACTTCATTTAACCATCTCCCAAAACACAGAAGTCCACTCCGCCCAGCCACGACACTGCCGCCAGCCATGGGTATAGGATGTCCTATCTGCTGCTGCATCATGCAGCAGAAGACAAACCTACTCACTAAGTGATAAGAGCAGCAGGGTGTGTATTCACAGCAGATTGTGCATAACGCTAAATCTCTTGCTAATGCATGGGCATGTGCTTAAGTGATGATTAGCATTTTTGCAGAGCCGACGGCACTCTCTGCTGAGAGACTCTCTGTGGGAGGCTTTGTTTTTAGGGCAGCTGAGGTTCTGCAGTCTCTTAGACCTCTTCTCTTTGTCCAGAGTACTTTGAAGTCGTATAAAATGACATCATGAGAGGGTTTCGACTTCCAAGACAGCCCAATAAAAGCCAGCTAAAATGGGTGAGGTATGTGGCCTTTGGCTTTTAACAGAATCTTCAACAGCTCTTAGCTCAAACCCCCGAACTGCTCTATGTAATCCCTGTATGTCTGCTGAGTTACCTTAAACAGCCGAGGGTTGCCTTGGAGAAAGGCACGCAACACCCAGCTGCTCCACTGGTTGCACTGGACAGACTCCAGCTGAGAATCTGTGCAATTGTATGAAACGTGAAGCAGGCTGTCGCTGGAAAACAACATGCACGCTCAGCAAAACCCCTTCCCTGAATAAACGAAGGTTATTAAACCCTCACAGGACAATGTCACCAGCTAGACCTTGTTCTGTACTGAAGGTTTCTTCCAATTATATCGTAACGCGTGTCCTTGAATGCTCCATTCTCCTTAAACTCCTTATACCGTCCCAAATGTCATAAAACTGCCTTGGAGCCGTTACCATGGCGTCCTAGTTAACTTGATGGAAAGCTTAGATGAATATGAAATCACTTTGTTTGAGTCGATGAACATAAAAGAAAAAGAAGGTCCAACGTGTGTACAAAGTGCAGAGAAAAGCTCATTTCATTTGTCACAGTTGTAAACACTGGAGTGGAAAGTCAGCAAATCCACTGCTTTGTTTTAGTGGGCATAGTGGGAGAAACACGCCTGGAGTCTGGGAGAACAGCAGCGGTCAGGTTTTGAATCGCTCCGCTCAGCAGTTCAGATCTCAGAGACATTATTGGGATTGTGCACAAACTGTGAAAGAAATGTCCCCTACTTTGATTGAAATGGGGGGGGGGGAAATCTGCTATATTTCCCCCCAGAAGTATATAGATCTGCTGATAGCTTGTTTCTTGTGGCGGTGCTCCTCTTGAGAAAACATCTTAAGCTGCTGGTAAAATCTAAAAAAGTACGGAGCAAAGCACTGAGAGAGATGAGCCATGTGGGGGAAGTGTGACATAATGAACTGTTATCTTAGAGCAACTTGGAAAGAAGTAATCACATACACCAGAACTGATCACACTTTATTTGGGGGGGGGGATAGAAATGAACTAAATTTAGAATATATAATTTTTTACAGATGAGGTGGAGAGGATGTGAAGAAAGTGAGGATGTGATTCGCTTTCTTTGTGTGCGTGTGTGTCTGTGTGTGTGTGTGTGTGTGTGTGTGTGTGTGTGTGTCTGTGCATGCTTGCATTTTAAATATACTACTGCTGTCATCTGCAGGGCAACTACAGCATTGCATGCCATCTTCACTCTGTCCTGATTTGTTTTTGCCGGAAAAAGTCAAAAAAAGATGAGGTTGAAATAGAGGAAACACCACTGCAGTCTCTCCTCAGTCAGGAATTATGTCTGCATGGATTTTCTCCACGCATAACACCCATAGCTCGTTAAGGACCAGGAACCATATTGGACTCCCAGCAAACAAATTAACAAATTAACAGATTAACAAATTAACAGATTAACAAATTACCACCACAGCATAAAGAGAACAGAAAATGCAGCATCAGTTAAATGCAAGATACAATAAATGCAATAAAAATGAGTTTTCAGTTGTTTCTTATGCAGAGATGAAGTTTGCCACATGTATTTCTTCGAGGAGGTTCTTCCAAAGTTAAGGTACCCTGATTGCAAATATCGGATCACTTTTTCTTCTCTTTGAAACAGAAAGAGCTTCATCTGCAGGATGGACTTTATATTGGTGTTTTCTTTATGTTTACCATGGCCACCAATGCATTTAATGTGTGAATGAAACAAACCAAACCTCACTGTTAAATTCATTTTTATATACCTCGCCTTCAGCCTGTTGCTCCTTCTCGACTGTGCTGAGCTGGACTTGTACCCTCGTGTGATTGGATCTCCTGTAGAGAATAGATTACCCAGCAGCAGCACATGGGCTCCTCCCTGAATCCATCCATTCTCCTTTTACTGCTGTCACTGTCAGAAGCTTTCACCCTCCGACTTCACAACCGCTTCACTATAGAGCCACTTGCGTCTTGTTCGCCAGGTGGCGGCTCTCCAACACAGTCCTCTGAATAAATCGACCCCAAAGCATCTCTTTTTCAACATGTTGATTCATTTTCTGTTGATCCCTCACCTGACAACTATTTATTTTGCACTACTTTACATGGCCAGCAAAGAGGAACCAAGGAAGTGCTAAAGCAATGGCCGACGTAGCATCAAAACTGTACAAGAAAGGCCTGACTTTAGACTTTCCTTCTCATTACAGAGTGAGCAATCGCTGTGTTGAAAAAAACGACACGCTTTCTGTGCTTTTTGGGGTCGATTTATTTCAGCATCCATTCGCCCCGCCTTATCACGCCCTGGCAAGCAAGTCGTAAGCAGCTCTATAGTGAGGCAGTTGAGGAGGTTTTGGTCAGAATCGATCGGTGTGATGGAAAAAGATGGGAAAATAGGGTCCGGGTCGATAACGGCCGGAGTTATGTTTTGACCCCCAGCTGCTCCGGCGGCGTCGCTGTGTAGCGGACTGTGTTGTGCTGTACGGCTCCCACATACAAGTGTCTGTAACTGACCGAGTTTGAAGCTGGGTGTTGCTGATAAAGAGCATCCGTGCTCAGCAAGCCTTGCCTGGGTAAATTAAGGTAAAAGCGATGAAGCCCATTAGAATCCAGCATTCTCAGACAGAGACACGTGTTTACTTGACATCAGTGAATGCAACACACGAAGGACACCACATTGTTGCAGCTAGATGATTTTTAGTGTGCTAATCATATTGCAATAACTCAATATGAATAAAGCATAGCAGGCAGCAAGACTGTTCAAATGAAAGGCTTTGATTTCATTCCAAACTCTGATATGCCATCCACCATTCATAACAAGTGATGACTTCTCTTTCAAAATGATTGCTTGAAAGTAAAGCAGATTATGGGTTTCAATGTTTTGACGCTATAATAATTATTGGTTTTGAAATGTTGACTGGTGAATTTGTGAGAGTGGATCGAAACCTCTCACTAGTTCAAACAGACATTTAAAACAGTGATCTGCTGTTTCATCACTCAGATACGCCAAATAATTCACATTTAAAGCAAAGCCAAGCTCACGTTTTCATTCACCGCTTCCTTTTGACGACCGATATCAATTATGTTTGAGTTCAAAAAGGAGATCATGATCATGTTGTTTGACTTCAACGGCTGACGTCAATCTTTCCTCAAGGGATTAATGTGCAAACCCACCAGCTTTCAGTGATGAATAAACAAACATGGCCACATTTCTCCTGCCAAACAACATTGTTTGGCTAGAAACATCGACTCACCGATTTCAAAGAAGCTGAAATAGCGCCATAGCACCGAGAGATTACAATAGTACAGTTTGTTTAACACAGACAAATCTCCACTACTGTCCGAGCTCAGGAACTAAACACACAGCGAGGAACAAACTGTACCGTGAAAATAAACTAACTTAGTGTGACCCGGCATCCAATTCCAACAGTAAATCCTTCTCGCACCATTACTTATCCGCACAGCAATCCCCCGGGATAAGTATTTCCTCTTATGCCGCATTTATCTTCCATTATATGTCCTGTATGTATACAACACGGTGTTGCTTGGGACAGCAAAACGATGAACAGCGCACGGGGAACGCACACAAACCATTCATCTCCGCCTGCCGAGTGAAGCAACAACCCACACTGTGAGCATTTTCCAAATACTTCCTAGCCACTTATTTAGACTATGCAGTTTAGGCTCTGAGGATAATGCAAAGGACAAGGGGACAGTGTATTTGTTTTTAAAAACAAACCGCAAAGAAAACTGCGCATTCATATTTTACTGTGGGGAAGAGACAGTACAGCTAGAGAGGGAGTTCAGCGCCTCGATATTCACTGATTTAAAAACGACCCCATGTGTTTGTGTGGAAATTGAATACGAAGAAAAGGCTACAAATAGCAACCATTCTCTCTCTCTCTCTCTCTCTCTCTCTCTCTCTCTCTCTCTCTCTCTCAATTTCAGTTCCAATGTCAGCTTGTTTTATTGGCATGACATGTAAATCCACTGGTGTTGCCAAAGCATATAGAGAGGAAAGTAATAAATAAATGAAGGAACAAGAGAAACATCTGGTAGTAACAATGAAAGCGACAGATAAAAAAGTGAACGTAAGATTATGATCAAAGAAAACACACAAGTGCCATATGTGCCCTACTGTGTGAATATGTTGTGCTTTGTAAATCCAATAACACTGTCTCTCTCTGTCTGTCTCTCTATCTGAGTCATGTTTCTGGGTACAAATCAAACTCCCACAGAGACAGTGAGTGCTGGAACCCGCTGGAACCTGACCGATACGCACACGATGACCAATCAGATGTGATTGGAGAGGGTTTGTGTGGCTCCGTGGCACAACATGGTTGATTGTGTTTGAATAGCCACTGATTGATTGTAGCTCCGCTGCGGTCGAGCTCTGTGCACTGTGCCCTGAGTCCTAAAATTGGTTCCTATTGCATTCCCAGAAATAAAGAATTATGCACTTCTACACTTTAAGCCATAGATTAAGCCTGACCGCAGGACTAAAACGTCTCCATTGGACAGTCACCGTTCAAAATGCATGTCAGGGGTGGATGTCATATTGAAGAATGAGTACAATGTACCATGCTGTATCAGAAACAACATTGTACTCACAGTCGAAAGGTTACAGAAGCAGACTTGTAGCTGGAAGGTCACTGGTCTTAATCCGACACCCAGTTCAGTGGCCACCAGTGTAGACTGGTTATACTGGGCAGCTCTCAAGTGTGTGTGTGTGTGTGTGTGTGTGTGTGTGTGTGTGTATGTGTGTGTGTGTAACTATATGAATGAGAAGCATTCGTTCTATCTCTCGTACAAGCATATGAGAGTGCATAAAGCTTAAGAAATAAAGAAAAAGTATCATTAAGTCTGCTAACAGAGCTACTGGAAAAAAAAGAAAAAGTTAACAACATACGCCTCAAACCCCATAATTCCAAAAAAGAGGGGGATTTGTTCACCGCAGCAACGACTGAAGTTCTGGCTGAGGGCAAACTGGAATATCCAGCTCCATTTTTCGCACTTTTTCACATGATTTACCCTGAAATAGAGCAAGACAGGCACTATAAGCTCTGCAGCACCCTCGGATGACTTCTGTTTCACTGCTGTCACGGAAAAACCTCATAACTTTTGGTGATTTTCATGTTTTTTTCCCCAAAAGCAAAGAGTTACGTGGTAGGCCTACTTCACTGGGAGAGCAACATCCACAGAAGCCATTCAAAAACCCAGGATACGTTGTCGATGTGAAAATAAGACTCCAGAAAAGGGTTGAGACTCCCTTAAGACCAAATGACTTTCTCTGACATTTCAGGAGGGCGATAATACCTGGTAAAACTATGTATTGCCTTGAAGGATCATCGAGCGTCAAACGATTCTGGGTCGGCTCCAGTTTCCGGCTCCTGTGCCGGGAGTTCATTTGTCCGTGCTTAAGGGACTACAGTATAAGGGGAAGCTCCTGCACGGCCCAATCCTCCTGTGCTCCGCTGCAGCCCATCACATTTTGAATAGAGAGATTATGGGTTAGAGTGACCTTGGCGTATTCGGCTCTCAGTCTTGTCACAGCGCTGCGGCCCCTGTCCAATCAATGTCTGAAGTGCTGCCATCCCCAACC
>OMLI01060069.1:0-13960 GCA_900302605.1 Rondeletia loricata
AGACTGAAACGAAAAAATGTGACGTGACTTCTTCAAAGCGCCAAGCTGGTCGCAGCTTATCACAGATTTTTCTTTTATTTGAATTCTATACTTTTGGATACATTTATGGAATTCCCTTTTCACTGTGATTGAATACCTTGCAGAGATTTCAGAAACAATTGCATGTGCTTGAAAATACTTACAGCACAAGAAAATGTGCAGTGTCAAGAGGATGAATTCACAGAAGTAATTCACTAGTTAACCTTACTCTCTCTGCTGTTGTGGTATTAAAAAATGGCGGTTGGTGCCGGTGAACATGAACATGGGATGACGTTTTTGTGACGATTTCCATTGACCAATCAACGGTCTGCAGTATCGCATAGCAGCACGGATAGTACCTTTGGTACCGACCCCAGAGCAGTAGCTAAAATCTGCAAGGGTACTGTGGCCCGGCACGGGTCAGTTGGCAGTGGAGAAAGCAAAAAAAAGCAGGAGCACGGATTCCGGCACGGCAAGGTAATGGAGAAGCACCATTAGTGATCTGGTAATCTTGCGTAGCCACACCTTGGGTTTACATTTCTCCAGACCTCTGTCGTTTGAGACGGAGGTGTAGCTACGCGAGATTAGTGATCTGGCAGCATCTCCAGTTTTAGTGATGGCTCTGATGTAGGTTCTGTCTCAAAGCATGGGGAAGGCATGGCAGCCTCTCTCTACTGTAATAAAGACAGAACAGATGCTTGAGGATTTCACCAGCAGGTGAGCGCTTTTCAGTGCACATACACATTCCCACGTGTATGAACGCACACACACACCAAACACATGGACACACACAAACCCACACACATCAACCCCAAAACCTACACTCGCATCAATATTCAACCACATATAATCACATTTCATGATCTGCTGCAATATTGAAGTTCAACATAAATTATTAACTTGTCTGAGGTGTCTAGATTTAGTCACATGTGTATTTTTTTAGTGGTGTCACTTGCAACATACATACTGCATCTCTTCTACAAAACATTCCAGATGAGCACCACAAGTTACTGGTATCTGACTCAGAATCATGCCAGTGTGTAATAGAACATGAACATATTACTCGCCCCAAAATCACTCAGTGGTTTAGCTGACCGTAACTCTGTCTGGTTCCACTACCCCTGCCAGCCACCACAGACTGATATGCCTCCTCTAAAAGACTGATGAGCAGGCAAAGATTGCTCAAACTTCTGCTCGCTAGGCTACTCTGCCAGCCAGCCAAGTAAAAAGATTTATAATTTGATTTGAAAATTAGTTCTTTAAATTTGCCTGGTGACAGGGACAGGATTTTATGATTTTTCTGTACAGGCAGTTTTCTAGGCCGCCTGAAGACTGACAAGGATAAAAGTGAAATGAAGGAGTCCGCCAAAATGCCAACCATAAAATTCCATCAGCCAGAGGACTTTACAGCTCTGGGCCCTTGCCCAATGGGCAACGGGAGAGGGAGAGAGAGAGGGAGAGAGAGCTATGGAGAGGAAAACAGATGGGAAAAGGAAGAGGATTTACAATGGGTGATGCTCTCCTTTTAACCCCAATATTTGCAAAGAGGAAAACGGATGGTGAAATTACATTATGGGGGCTGCGATCAATAACCACAAATATTAAATAGCCCCTGAGTCCTTCTGCCTATACACATGGTTTTATGTGGAGCAACACCACTTAGAGGTGGCGTTTCTGATGCAATCAAGGGCTGCGGAGCATCATGGCCCTGCCTTAACTTCATCTTACATGGGTCACTGGTAAGATAGTCCAAGCCAAAGCACAGAGTCAATACTAATGAGCGGAGACATATTCTGACTGGGACTGGTGACAGCAAGTGTATCAGCAGCCTTTCCCACCACTATCTGCCTATCAGCGGGTGAGCAAGGCCATGCTGGAGATTAGGTTTCAAGAGAAATGTGGTGAGTGAGTATGACTTGCCTGTCACTACATCTACAAACACCTCAGAGAGTTGTCACAATAATGGAATTTTTGTTTGGAGGAATGGTAGTAGCAGTGGGAGCAGAGCAGAGAGATAAACAACAATATAGGCTAGGCTGACAATGCTGATGTGAATCAGGACACTAGATGATCAAATCTAATTCTACATCAGTGCAGAAACATTATCACTACTAGAATTTGTGCTGGATATCGTGATCAGTAGTTGATTATGTAGCATTAATATTATGGCTTTTTCTTTAGACTAAACCACACAGATCAGATTTATGTTTGACCCCACTGTAAACCCGCCTGCCATAAAACCAATACCACAATCAATTTGTCACCACTCAACATGCACAGGCAGAGACAAGGGCTCCAAGTAGCTGTTCTAACCTCTGAGCTATGTCTATTTTCACTTCCTAATCCATATTCAATTCTAACTTATGCAACACTTCACATTGATTGTGTTTACTGTTTACTGTATCACTTCATAACACAATCCCTAGAAATATAGATCCGACAAGTTTCCACCCTCAGCTTCTCTAAATACACTGTAGCTGTGAAATCACCTGATTCCCTTTTTGCATTTCATTATAAAGTTTCTCATTGGAATGTTTTCTCCTTGTAACATGAGAGCAAGACTTTGACGATTAAAGGAATATTTCAGCGGTAGGGCAAATTGACCTCATTCTCGACTTCGTAGGACCTCTAACAATCACCCCAGTTGTTCAATCACAGGCGAACAACTAGGAAGTCAAATTCCGCTAGTTCAACTAGTGCACGATTTCTGTATTAATTTAACAGATAACTAGGCTGAAATTTAAAAAAATAAAGGTACCGTTTTTTTCAACACCATTGTGTTGTTAAATAGAGGTGGGTTCGAATGACTTTGAGTGACTTTTAAAATCGTTCTTTTTACAACAAATACATCAAAATCTAATTCCAGGAGCAATGAAGATGAAAACTATCTGGGGTGATTGTTAGAGGTCCTAATGAGGAGAATGAGGTAAATTTGCCCTACTGCTGAAATATTCCTTTAACATTCGAAAAGGTGTGTTCAACTTGCTATGCACCAGTGACAACAATAATGTCCCTCCATGGACGCACATTCCCAAGGGTTTAATCACCTCAATACAAAGACTCCAAAGGAAGAGTGCATCCTCATTCTGAGCAGGAGTAACATTAGCTCAGTCAGGCTAAGACAAGCATCACATTCACGAACCAACAATGGAACCAAGCGCTGTGGTAAATTGGCCCATATAAGCCCCATAAACCATTTCAGATAATGCGCAACTGGTTAGTGGGCAGACATAATGAGGTTTATCGCATTGTAAATGCACACAATTGGCCCTGTTTGGTGAATTACGATGAGTACTGGGGTGTGAACCTTTTAAAGCATCTCTAGGAATTGTGGGAGCAGTGATGTCGGTGGTGTGTGCTTTTCCTAAAAAGTCATCATTATCCAAAATGCAAGAGGATTTAAAAAGCTTAAGTAATTTACAATCAGGTGCACACCTCAATCAAAAGTCAAGGACCCTGCCATCCTCTCTCTGCTCTTCGTGCTTGGTATTGATAACATTTGGCATTATTTAATGAAGACTTCCTTGAATCCCCAGAATCTGAGAGAGATTTACTCTATTTCCCCTGGTGAAGGCTCAGGGCCAACATGAGTGAAGTGAATGCTACCTCCCAAGTGGCACCCTGAGAATGCACCTGGACTCCTTAATGGAGACACCCACACTGGAACAATGGAGTAATTGACAACTATCCTACTGAGCTTTTCAGCTCGGGTTCTATCTGAATATGAGATGCAAATAACAACAGGAAGAAAAATAACTGAGACAATGGCAGATAAACAAGGTTGTGTGAATATTAATGGCGGAATTAGCGAGATCTCTGCCCTGGCAACACTATCAGAAATGTCCAGGCCAATTAATTAGAGAAGGGGACTTGACCTTCAAGGTGCATCCACTGCAGTTGTTTGTTGATGGGAAACAAGGACAGATTTGCTCATTTGAGATTAGATGGATGGGGGTAGAATTAATGGCTGTTTAATATTGGATGACATTAGGATGCTTATGCTGAATGTTGGGCAAAAAGGGAAGGCGTAAGCCAGATGACTAGCACAGGAGGACCAGACTGGAAACTTTAGCAGTGAAGGAGCCAGTGAAGCAGCACTTTAGACCCCTGCCTGTCTAATGAGTCTGCATTGAAAAAGATTTAAATACAAACTACAGCTTGAGCCACTGTACTCAGAAAACAGATATGCAGATATACACACAGAACAGATAATACCAGATGAGGTGTTTGTAAAACACGCTGAGGCAAAGATCCACCCCATGCAAAGCAAAGTTCAAACTGTTTTGTAACACCACAATGAGTATTATCCTGCTTATACCCAAGATTAAAACTGAGGAGTTTTCATTCATCAATTTAACTACTGTTGTCGTGTTGAATTTCACATTGATTTTATAAACCTAGTAGTAGCACATGGTCACTGGCAGCCAACTGATGTGATGGTGTCAATGTAAGAGTGGATGAATCATGTTTTCATAATTACATTGTAACATCGGGGCTGAACAATGCTATTATTTAAAAAGAATGTCTTCATGAGCCTTGATTAACTTGGACACAACTTGAAAACCCATTTTGTAAGCCACTGATTTTTATGCCAGTGTAGAGTTGAAATGGAACCTTCAAATATTGCTAGCACATTAATTAACAAGAGTGATCAATCCATTGCATCAGATGTGCTCAATTATACTGTATGTTGAAAGAAATTCATGGACACTGCTAAGCCAATCAGTACTCTCCTAGGCTTTGGTATAAAAGCATGTGAATGCCAGCTTACACTCACCCACACTTGCACACCTACTTGCATGTACATGCACACACATACTTTAAGTCAAGAGGAGAAAACTGTTTTGGCTAGATACAATAGCCAGCCTGGCAGCTGTAGCGCTCAGTCACATTCCCCATCTGGTCTCCATACAGTATATGTGAGTATGTGTGTGTGTGCATGTATGCGTGTATGTTTGTGTGTTTGCATTTGCATGCATTCAAATTGTTGTTCACGACTGTGGTTATGTGTACCATACATATTTGAGATGACAGGAGGTGGGAGGGTAGTAGATCTTTCGAGACCTGTCACAGTGTTCCGGTTTACGAGCCAATGACAGGAGACACACACCCATCCACATCAAAGTTTATTACAGTTCATCACCTCCCCACCTGCGGAGTAATGACATTTAGCCAATCCTATAAAAATCCCAGGAAACCTGTGGGTATAAATCAATGCCTTTCCACCTTTCCAGCTGCTGCTCACATCCATTATTAAAGCTTCCAATCCACATCATATTCGATAGAGTGTGGGAGTGCTCCTGCATGCGTGCCTGTCTTCCCCCAAATCTGGGATGGGGGAACAAATGCTAAGATATTAATACAGAGAGACACAGACACAGTACATACATACAAACACACACACACATCACATCATACTGTAGCAACTCCCAAAACGCCCTAGCCCCGTGGAAAAAAGGATCAGTGTGTATCTGTGCTGACAAGCAGTTTACATAAAATCCCATTAGTTTCATCCAGGCAACCCCGGTAGGTATATGGCTTGGCATGTTCCAACCTGGTACTGGGCTGCACCAGCTCCAACTGTCTGGGACTGAGGCTTATCTGGTAAAAACGTGTCCACATCTGGCAATCACGTCTCTCCATTTCCACTCACTCTTACCTAACACCTAATCAGATATGGATGTGGTTTTTAGAAAGGGTCCAAAATATAGTGGAATAAGAGAGACAGGTTGTGTGTCTTCGTTGTGCTGTGTGTGTGTGTGTGTGTGTGTGTGTGTGTGTGTGTGTGTGTCTTTCTCTCTGTGTGTGTGTGTGTTTGTGTCTGCCTACATGCGTGTGTGTTTAAGCATGTGTGTGGCCAGCATGTGAGATGAGGGTTGGTGTATGGTTCTTACTGCAGTCACTGACTACCCTCTGCAGGCAGGCTGTGTGAACTTCAGGGTGAGAGAGTGGCAGAGATGGGGAGACGAGAGGGAAGATGAGATGAATGAGGAGTGTACGGTAGGTATTTAATTGTTAACTTAAAATGCAAAGGGAAAAACACAGGCCATTTGATTGTTGTCAGTTTATTTTTGATTATTAATAGTCACATGAAGTGATACATTTACTTGCATGTTGCTTTCATTTTTTTTATGAAGAGGACAATTTTTTAGAACCATTTACCCCATTGATGACCTTCTTGCTGCTCTTTGACTATTCACTGAATACCATTATTTAAAATGAGCCATTGTAGCAGACATTTACAATATTAAAGGGGAAATATGTTTCCATTGCAGCTGCGTAGTACACATTTACATTGTTAAAGGGGAAAATGTTTTCATATGGCAATCTATGTCCCACACGCAGAGTTCATTAAGGGCATTGTTCACATTCAACACATTCTGATGTAAATGTGTGCGCCTTCCAAACATAATATAAATCTTTCAAACATGATGATATCCTTCATTAGAATACATTCTAAACTACTGAATGGAAATCAATGGTGGTTCCAACTATGATGGTTTCGATAATGACATAATAAAATTTTCAGGGACCAAATCGAGTGGCACAACAAAATTCTGTCTTTCTCTATTTGGCAACTTGAAACTGGGCTGTCTTGACAGCCAAAAAATCTGTATGACTCACTATCTATTTGAGAACAAAATTGTAGTCTTTAAGCTTCTGCTATCAAAAGAATAGCTACATTTTCCAAAGAACTTCATGAAAAACATGAGGAACACTGCAACTATTGACACACAAGGAAGTTAACATCAATACTATTGAATGGCACATCCACATCCACACTGATTGCACTTCCATCCTTGTGAATATGGGAGGTACATAGAGCTCTATTCCCCATAGGTTAAACAATAGCAGTTGAAGTACCCTATTGCTGCACATCAAAAAACAATGCACCACATGAGTCTTTGAATGGGCTGTTGAAAGAGAACAGTAAGCTTCCTGTCAAGGTGAACATCCTGAAATTATTAGCATTATTTACTGCACTGACATATTAGAGAAAAGAGAGAGACAAGAAACACTAAGTATCTGAAGATTGCATTTAAAATGTGATTGACAGCAATATATTGCCTGGCAAAGTGTGGGGCTGCATCTTGATTTGCTCACTTGGTACAAACTGTACCAGGAAATTTGTCTTTGAAGGGAGGGGTGCAAAACATAAAAAGTGCAGTATTTTTCCTTTGTCCGTCTCGCTCTCTCTTTCTCTCTCTCTGACTTTCTGGACCACTGCCCTGGCTCTTAACACATGTTAAGTACGGAGGTCAGCTGGATGCTAGGGGTCTCTCTGTTCTGCTAAAAAGAAGAATCAGCTTATTAAAAAGTGAGCTCTGGAGGAAGCATCCGTGCTCCACCTCCCCCTGCACACAACCACTTTACTAAGCTAATTAGCTACTTGGGCCAGTAGCTGGTGTCAATGGGGGAAACAAAAATGTTCACCCTGTCAACCTCTGCTGGTGACCTCAGCTGAACTTTTGATACAGTAATAAAGCTGCCTAGAAATGTCAATGCTGCCAAGAGGAATCAGCTCTTTATAAATAACTTTATCTATAAGCTACTGTCATCAATTAGCTTACAGCTCTTTGACCCTCCAATAAAGGTGAACAATGTTTCTAAAACTGACTATGTACAAAGTTGTGTTTTCTCTTGAGCGTTGATGAACTCTACCACCACTTGTTTTTGACTATGGAGTATGCTTTACAGTACAGTAAATGAGCCGCAAATGCCTTGATCCAGTCATTTCAGGATCATACCTCAACACTGACGAGCACAGTAATTTGACATGCAAATAGCAATTACTGCAGATTCATCTCAATTTACATGTAACAGCTCTGCCTTTTCATCCAACTAGCTTTCTGCAATCACAGTTAAGGATCACGCCTATGCCAGAACTGAAGTAGTGAGACAAAGAAAGGCTCACAAGGTTGCCAGATATTCTCAGTGTGTCTCCTTAAACGATCACTTACTGATTGCTTCCCCATGCTGCCTTCTGGCACGGCGGCCTGGGTCTTTGATTAGAAGAGACTCCCCCATCATCACAAATGTATGATTATGGCATTAGGCCGGATTCTTCACATCAGAATCCGCAATCAAGAAATTGGCGTCAAGGATCGATACAGTGCAGCACCTCATCTGAAGGGAGAAAGGGGAGTGGAGATTGGGTGGGGGAGGGAGGAGGCCCAGGATCAATTAGGAAGCAACAGCCACGTCCAGACATTACTTTTAATCTTCTAATGCATCGGCGCAAAGGCGTGGGGCCCAGCGTTTGCCGGCTTCTAAGGAGGAGGAATCGATCCTTTCTGCACATCTTGACGCCAGTCCATCCTGGGCCGTTTCAACGGCATTCAGACATAATGAAAGGAGAGAGTCTAAATCCTCTTATCCTCCACAAGTGAAGAAACTGTATTTGATGTCACACTTTAGCTGGGGCTGAAACATTTAAATCCTTTGAAATAGTTTCTAATACATCTGAATACCTGGTTAATCTCTCAGATGTACTGTAGTCTACTGTAGTGTGAGGGGTTTGCCAACTGTGTTGACATACTGTTTCATCATTCTGATACGTGGAGGACATGGAGGCCAGGGGGCATAAAGATCAATGTGTAAGAGGTCTTGAGTAACCTACAGAGCAACACAAACAACCCTGATACACTGACAAACTATTGTATTGTGTGTAATATTGTTTCATTGAATAAGCTAAACTGTCTTGAACAGATTCATGTTGCAGTTGTGGTGAAAATGATACAGCAGACTTGGTGGTGTGTTGTGTGGAGTCCTTATCGCGGTAGTCCATGCGGAGTGTGTGGCTCATTCAATTAATCAGGCATCATTTAAACCAGCAGGCTTGGTGACAAGGGACCCAATCACTGGTGAAAAAACCCAATCCCGACATTCCCACTCCCTGTCCCCCGCACTAATGCACTGTGGCAACCTTCTAACTATCCAATTCCAGACCCAGACCCCCACGGTTTACAGTCCCTCAGCCTCTTCCCAGTCCCCATTGCATCACTTTCATTAGACCCCACACCTCTATCAAAGGGAGAAGGGGGGTGCCACAGCTCCATCTCATGTCAGAAACTAGCCTCTAAGGATGGGGAAAGAGAGGGAGAGAGGACAGACCGAGAGAGAGGGGAGAGAGAGAAAGAGTGATGAGGGAGAGGGAAGAACCCCTTCTATTCCTTCTCCACCCCTGAGCCTCCCTGAGCATTACCATTCTGAGGGTGTTTAGCCAGTGCGGCAGAGCTGAAAATGACAAATCTGTGTAGGTGCATGCACAGGTAGGTGTGTGTGTGTGTGCATGTGCTTGTGTGCATGTGTATGTGAATGTGAATGTACTTACAGGGGGTGGACAAAATAACAGAAGCACCACATGAAACAGGACCGTAACTTTGAAGCAACTAAATCACATTACAAAAGCAGCTACACAGGCGAGTCGTATTAAGTTAAATGCCAATTACCAGTATGTGTTAGCTTCAAAAGAGGTCTGACAGTCACCACTTTTATATGTTTTCAAAGCAACATGAGGCAACGAGTTCCAAAGAGGCCAGATAGTCAGTGCCTGAACTGCAGGTCCATCAGTCACAAAAACAGCAAAATTGTTAAATGTGGCAAGGGGAACACTTTTGAAAATCATGACAACATATGCCAAACACATACAAACTCCATCGGCAAAGAGGAACAGTGGTCGCAAGTAAAAGCTCACTGACAAAGATAGACTGACACTTAACAGGATAGTTGCTTAACACCACAAAACTACAGCCTCAACAATTACCACATAATTAACATAGTCTCAACTGTAAAACTGTACGTTATGAGTTTCACAAACATGGACATCTGAGAAATTGAAAAAAGGTATATATGGTGTGATAAGTCATTCACCCTTTTTCCTACAACCGGACGGGTTTACATTTGGAGAGAGCCAAAGGATGCCTTCAACCCACAATATCTGTTGCCGGATGTTAAATATGGTGGTGGATCTGTAATGTTATGGGAAGCCATCATGGGAGTCTTTAGGGCCGATAATTGCTCTGCATGTTCATATAACAGACAAGGAATGTAAGGACATTTTACACAACCAGATGCACCCTGTGGTGCCACCACTGTTCTCTCATGATGTTCCCATTTTCCAAGGTGATAATGCCCCCATACACATTGCTAAACAAATTCAAGAATGGACTCATAAATACCGGGATGAAATCAAATGGCTTCCATGGCCTCCCCAATCACCATGTAAACACCACTGAACATGTATTGGAAGTTCTGGAGCACAGAGTGTGAAGTAGATTTCCAGCTCCATCACTCCAAGAGCTGGAGGCTTTCTTTCAGGAAAAATTGTCCAATGTCCCACTACACACAGTTCGAGACTTGTATAAGGAAGCTGTCATGAAGGCAAACAGTGGCCCAACTCCTTATTAGATACTTGATAGTAATATACTGTCAGGTGTTTCTGTTATTTTGTTCGCCCTCTGTATATGTGTGTGTATGTGCACCGCAGGGAAAGGAGAACGAGCCGGGCTGACAGATTCTAAAGCGGACCTGAAAGGTGACCCCAAGCAGCGGCAGCCCATGTAGAGAAAGATGGACAAGCTGGCAGGATGCCTAAGCCTGCCAACATCCTCTCTCTTCCAAGCACTGTCAGGGACTGACGAAGCTTTAAAGGTGCTGCTGAGATGCTGAAGACCAATAGCAAAGAACCCCCACCCCTACACACATCAAGAAAAAAATTATATTCTGTCCTGCAGAGAGAGTTAAAGCAATAAACTCTGAGTTCCTGAACAGTGTGATGATTAAAAAGGTGGAGTGAAACAGAAAATGAGTAAAAGAAAAGAGAAATTGGCATGGATGTGTAATTGTGTGTGTGTGTGTGTGTGTGTGTGTGTGTGTGTGTGTGTGTGTGTGTGTGTGTGTGTGTGTGTGTGCGTGTGTGCGTGTGTGAGAGAGAGAGACACAGAGAGAGAGAGAGCGAGAGAGAGAGAGAGAGAGAGGAAGAGATTGCAAAAGAGAAATAATTATTGCTACGAAGGCAGAGTGAAATTGAGTGGGCAAAAAAGTAAGACAGGAGTGTGTTGTCTGATGAGTCAGGCCTTGTTTCATATTTTATTAGAGAGCAGACAGCAATCTCCTGTCCTCCAATGAGATGCCCATATCAGACATTTGAACTAAATTTATTTCTGAACAAACTAGTGTCAAGAGCAAGAAATGAAAATACGGCACCAAAGGGAAGTGTTTGTAGCACCTTCATATGCCAAATGAATATAAAATAGACAACATCCAGGTTACCTCTAATTTTGAACCTCCCAACAAACAATATGGACTGTGTGGCCCACTTCCAGAAAAGGCACTCCAACGCATATTTCCATGTTTAAAATGCTGCTAGGTGAGATGTATGGGTTATTTTAAGGAAACTGGAGGTGAAGGTGAGACATCTGTGGCGTTTGAGTCACGCTGTGTCTAAAGATAACGGTCTGGTATGGTCGTTAACTTGCGAGTTGAGAGTTGAGTGTACGGGGGAAGATGGAAATAGGAGTCCCCGTGGGTGCCAGCCACTCCAATTTCAACTGTGGCGTCCCAATTAAAAGAGTTGCAGGGCAGGAGAGGTTGCTCCGCCATGCTGGGAGAAAGTGGTTCACAGACCCCCATCTGAGAGGGACCAGGCTACAGATTGCTGATTTAAATGAGAATTTCCAGTTTAAAGATAACTGATTTCCAATTTATGCTGTAATTCTTCCCAACATTATTTTCTAGTTTCTACTGTCAATGTGACTGCTCAATATGTTGACCACTATTAGATTCTAAGTATTTATGCTACTTATTTATATGTTCTTACATTATTTGTACTGTTACTGTATCTGTTAGTTAAGATATGTTTGAAGCAGTACAAAATCCTAGAAACCAGTTATCGTGAAAATGTGTTCTTTAATTCAGTAGAACAATTAATTCCATTGTTTCAAAATGTTTAATTCGCTTCACTTTTGACTATACTTAAAAGACACACAATATCGTACCCTTGAGCTGATAATAGAGGTCAATCAATCCTCTCCAGTGATAAATGAACAACCATTTCATATGTACTTCATGCATCAGATGTGGGTTGTGAAATGGTTTACTCTGGCAACAGAGGAACAATACGAGAACACACAACAGATATTTTTTAGTGTGGAAATAATAAAAAGGACCGTGGCCTTCAGAATGTCATAATGGGCCTACTTCTAAGCAAAATAAACCACATTTCCTTTAACTGGGATCCAAAGTTTTGCTTTAGTTTGTGGATCACAGGGTATGTTCACTCATTTCCCCCCCTTTTTCCACGAAGAAAGTGACAGAAAAGAACAGTCTAAAAACAGTATAAATTTAGTCTTGCCTCAGTTTCCCTCCATTAGTTCTTCTAAACCTGACTGGCCGATTATGGCCTTCTTGTATAGCAGTTACATTATTTGGGATTTTTTTCTTCTTCCTTGTAATCATCTGCAAAGAGAGCCCTCATTATTTTGTCATTGGCTTTCCATCCTTAAAACCTAATGAAACAGACAGTCACAAATAGGCTGTATAACCACTGGGCCTAGGAGAGAAGTTGTTTAAAAAGCCTATTGTTTTCATTTCGTATGCACTGATGAGCATAAATGGGGACATTAAAAATTGGAGCCCGAAGTAGTGTTGTTTCTCTATGCCCTCGCTGCAGACTTCACACAACAAAATAAAGCAGCTACACTCCATTTATGAATTGCACAATATTCTGCTGATATGAGGTCAAATCAAACAAACCTAAATCCAAGGTTTTTCCTACATTTGGCAGCTGCCAAAGCAGAATTACTGAGCGCCAAGGCCACTAGAACGAAAAAATGATGTTTAACATGATTTACAGTTTTCAGAAAGATTTTCCTATGTTCTATTTTGTTGCTATACAGTACTCCAACCAGCCCAGCCAAGCCACACTCCTTACACTCACAAATACGTTTTATGAAAGAATGCAGCTGTTTTTCGCATAAAATTGTATCATCTCCTTGTGTTGACAAGCCAACAGCAGTAGAATGATTACAATAAACAGAAAGGTCTAAGAGCTTTCAAAAGAAAAAACTACAACAGTACACAGAATGATCTAGTACCCCTCTGGACCAGTAACAAATATGTCACCTTGTTTTGACCTGCAATTGTAGCGCCCCCTTGAGTCAATCAGTGTAATTCTGAAAATGCCAGAATGCAGTGGTGAGATGCATCATTCCACACTTCGGCACGAGAGCGCGACCGCAGCACAGCCGTTCTTTTTTTAAAATTAATACAGAAATACTGGATAAATACTCAATATTTAATAGCCCGTATCAGTGACCAAAAAATTTTTATCGGGCCATAACTAGTCTGAGATATTGCCTGTGACAGACAAACAAACAAACAAAAGAATGAACAGACAAACGGAGACAAACATAGTTCCTTCCCCGATTTCAGCACAGGGGCAAAAATCTGCTTTTATGTGGGTCATAAAGGTTTAAAGTTATGACATCTCCATTATCAAACAACTATGCTGTTCATCAGCAAATGTCACCAACAGACTCCATTATCAGGTATCGACAGGCATCTACACCTGGTATGAATGACAATAAACCATTTCAATAGACCCTCAATTCAGAGACCATTTGTGTGTTGTTCTGACACTATACTGTTAGTCAGTATCAGCACAGAGGTGACAAATGCATGTTATTAATCTACTGCCTTCAAACCAATGCAATACAGAGACAATCACCATCCCCTAACTGTAACTTAGCTATCTCCGGAGGAAGTCCTGCCTCTGCAATCCACAGGCACACACACGCACACACGCGCACACACGCGCACACACACACACACACACACACACACAGTTACACGCAGTATGCAGGCTTTACTCTCTCGCTTTCTCTCTGACTCTCTTTCTCTCTCCCCTTTTCTGTTTCTTTCCTTCACTCTCTGTCACACA
>OMLI01060080.1:0-21495 GCA_900302605.1 Rondeletia loricata
GGTGTCAGTGATCTTTACAACAGCCCTGAAACAGAAGAGCAGTCAGATATCGACAGTGCACTGTCTATCATCAGCCCTGGGAGCCCAGCACTGCCCCTGTATGACCCACTGGAAACACTTGTGTGGGATCCCATCACCCCTGAATCCTTCAGCACGTGGCCCCATAACAAATCCCTGCTATCCCTGCAAATTCTGCTACCACTTCTGGACCAGTAATATTCAGGGGTTTGGTCCAGTCAGTTAAGTGTATGAATAGCTCCTGATGCCATGATATGAGTATTTTTCCCGCAGTGAGGCTGTAGTCTACACTATACAGCAGCATTTACAGGAGCGTCAGGGGCGGATCACCGGTGAAACAAAAACCAACTGGGGAATGAGACACTGCATGAAATTCTGTGTCCCTCGTATTCAAAGGCAAGAGAAAAGGCTTTCTGAGCATGAGCACAATATTACTTACATTTCTATTTAAAAAAAATCTGTATAGCTGAATGTCTTTGACAAACTGAATGAGACGGTGCATTTTTGTGTAAATTGAAAAAACTTTCAACTTACAATTAATGAGTGAATGATCACACCTGCATCTGAGGAGGAAGACAGGAGAGAGTGAGAGACAGGAGCCAGTGAGAGAGAGTGAGAGAGTGAGAGAGAGAGTGGGGGAGCAGGTGGAGAGGAGGTGTGAACTATTGCTGCCTGCCTCCCCAGACTGTGATTATTTCTGCCTCTCATCTTACTTCTCTTTGATGTATTCACCACCGGCTCAGACTCAGTATCAGTAGTTTCAAATGTCTGCAAACTGTGGAATATTAGGGAACGTCTTGTTTTACAACAAGGTACAATAGGGTAAACGCCTATACCAGCAATATACTGCAGATAAATTAAAATGATAAATACATACATTCATTATAAATATACAACATGAAATCTAGTCAATTTACACAGAATAAAGAAGAACAGGAATGAGTGAATAGCAAAAAATTATCCATTAGCCTAAATCAAAAATATGCTTTATTGAATTGTGTTCGTATGGCAACAGAAGAAAACAAAAGGAGCTTGTTAATCACTTCGTAAAGAAATATACAAATGACTGTGAGAGAGTATTTGCTGTGCTGCCTCGGCATATTGGTGTAGAAGCAGATGTGCTGAGGGCCGTCCACACACACACACACACACACACACACACACACACACACACACAAACAGATCGAGAGAGCTGTCTACTGCTGTGTGTCTGCTATCAAACAGCACACCATGACTTCTCCCAGCTTAGAGCACACTACCTGCATACATCCCTCCAGTTGCCATGGTAATAGAGTCTGGCGTAAGAAGTGACGGGCCAACCACAGACATCAGAGCGGCTCCTAACCAGAGACATCAGACGACTACTAGTGGAGGTGATTTATTAAGCCCATGTTCAAAGTCCGTCTGAACCATAACAAGCCTATAAGCATGCAATGGATCGAATACATTAAACTGGTAGAGAAAGCCCTCTCCCTCTTCATTACAGTGTTGCATTCCACCATGCATGAAAGGCTGAATAAAAGGACAAACAATAATCATCTGAATATAAGAAACTGGAGTGCACTGAAAATCAAGCTCTCTATCTTATTTACAGCATATTGTGTTTATGCACAGAATGTGCCAGACATAATTTGCTTATAAATAATTGACTTCTCCCATGTTAAGATCTCAGGAGACCCTTTCCGTTTATTCATGAAAGGCCTTTGCCACATGCACAGCAAATTAGCCTTTCAGAATTGTCTTGTCAGGCCTGCTACCAACCAATACGTTGAGGCTCTCCTCCATGCCTGTCCCCCAGTAATAACCTTCAACTAACCTTTAAACCACAGTGAATAATTTCAATCCCATTTTCATATCAATGGCTGAGTCAAGCCGGGCAATTATCTTTTATCCGTATACTTTGCTGTCAGTGGAGAGAATAATAAAGTTTTCCCTTGTGAGGAGATGGAGAAGGAATAAAAGAGAGGGAGCAAAAAGCGGAGCGAGATGCTGGAGATGCTATCGAAAGACATTAATGCAGCGATGAATTATTCAGTAATGACTACAAGATCTGTCATAGGAAGAAAAAAAACCCTGCTAACATCTGCACTGTGTTCTGAGGGGGCTGAGCAGAGCAGGGCATTGACGCCAGAACGCCTCTGAAGATAAACATGACAAATTGGCAGATCATCTGTTCAATTAGGACAGCAGAGCAGGTGTGCCGATGAGGCGCCTGTGCCACAGGATGACACAGTTACCAGCCAAACCAGAGGCATGATGGGAAATACCTTGTTTGTGTGACAGTGATTTAGAGCGATGCACCAGAAGGATACCCCGAGAAAAAAAATTGGATATTCCCCTTGGTGCTCATTAAAATTCAACTGCAGACGGCACCCTGCCCCTCTCCCCCTCCGTTTCCTCGCTTCATCCCTCTGCTTTTGGCTCCTCAACTGCCTGACTGGACCTTCCAGGATCATATCTTATTAATCCATAAAACATACTGCACTGGTGATTGGATTGAAGGAGCACTGGAGCAGCAAAACGTGAGATATGGAAAAATATCACACATCTCGGCAAGCAAGCGGGCAGGAGGAGAGAGCGGAGTAGAGGGGAGAATAAGTGGTGAACAGGGAATGGGCTGTGTGTGAGAGATGGTGGTGGGGGGAGGAGATTCATGGGGGCAAGGAGGGAGGGAGGTATAGAGAGAGGAGCAGAGCGGAGGGAGGGAGGGGGGCGAGCAAGAAACATGTTTTGAAATATTAATCCGTGGTTCTGGCCGTGGGCTGGTGCACAAAGATGAAAAAAAGCAGGGGAACCTTTGAAGCGAGGGAATGTTCCCTGCATTCGTGAAGCAGGCGGTACAGACGGCCATGTTGGTAGAGAACAACTGGGGCAGGTGCAACGTGTTTCCCTCACATTTGAGAGCCCTTGTCTCCACTCTACCCCATACGGCTTATTGGTGCAGCGGGTATTTAGAGTGCTCCCTTTTCCCAGCCCTGACACAAATGAGATGAGTGTGGCACAGTCTCTTAATCCCCAGTGCCTTGTAAAGCCTTTGAAAGGAATACTTACTGCGGCATAAACTATCGTTCACAGTCTTAAAGCACCGGCTCTCTGCACTGAGGGATAGAAAACTTCCTGCACACAGCATCCAGTAGAGTTAGCATCAGCAGATTTAGCTGAAGAGGAAATGTGTATAACAGGATATCACACGATCTTATTGAACCTTAATGACCTGCTTAAACCCTGCTGAGGGACTAATGGATTCAGCACTCTCACTGTTGTGCCACAGCCTTGTGTGCCCGTTATAACCATGGCCCACTTCCTCGCAGCTCTTTGTGGCTGAGAGGCCGGAGAAAACACAGCCAGCCACATCACCTCTCAGCCATCTCTCAGTGGCGTTACACATGATCTCACTACACGCACAACACCAACACGACCTAGTCCCTACAACCAGCCGTACAAGAGCCACAACCACAATGCACATGAAACAGCATGAAGATGTCTGCAGTGCATGGAAAGAAGTGAAGGCTCATTAAACATGAAAGAGAAACTCATTTTGGTGGATAACTTAATATGCAGTCTTCGAATTTACCACGGCAAACACATCCGCTATGAAGACAATGCATTAAAACACTTTGAAAAATCACATTGGGAAAAGTCATCATCATTAAAGCATACTCAGGCTAAGTATCTTAGATGAATTATGCTCCATGCATCAAAAGACAGCAGGAATAACATTGAGAGGGTGTCCTTTCTCTTCTATTCTCTGGCAGCACCCTGCTGGGAAACTTGAAATTACCCTCTGTCTGGCTATTCTCCACTAATAATAATGATAACGTTTTTTTCCTCCCTAATTATGCAAATAACTCTCAATTAGCATAACTCGTCCTCTGTGTCAGTACAAACAGTAGAACACCCCACGGGCCCATGATGGTTTCATTCTCAGCCTGTTGTTTTTTCCCTTCTTCCTCTTGTGAGTTAATGAAGATTTGTGTTAATAAAGATAACTGTGGTGGTACAGGTGGAAGGAGCTGGGAGGTGACGCTGTGTTTAGTATGCTGCCCTCTGCAGGCCCCCCAAAGGGTCTGCACTGCTGTAAACGCCAGGCCTGCAGCCTTCTGCCTGGATGGAGAGGGAGCAAAGAGCCTGCAGCAAAGATTAAAGATGTATGTTTAGGGCAGATACAATAGAATGCAGAATCCACAAGCCTACAGAGAAAACAACACATTAAAAAGATTTGAAATAAAACCATACATACGCTTGAGGCTTTGTCTGAGCCCGGAGTCGTGGAGGCTGATAACGTCCATGGTCCGTGGTTTAAGGACAATGCTGTCCTGAGGGGAAACCATGAAAGAGGCTGTGATCAAATGATGTCACATGGTTGGTATAGGATTCTCTTCATGTAAATGAGTGTATAATAGGAGCGAGTTGCCGCCAGGAGACCAGCAATCGGTTCTTACAGCCACACAAGTAACTGTAGTGAAGCCTGAGACACACACTTGTCATACATAGCAATTTACAACAGAAGAAAAAAACCTGTGAGAGGAAAAGAGGACAAGCTAAGGAACAAAGAAGGGGAAGTGTGTACTCTGTGTACTACTGAGCGCCGATGAAAGTGCCTGTATGTCCTTAAGGGTTCGTCAGTAAACACTACAAACAGACAATCCCCAGAGAGCCCCATCACCTCCCTCCTTCTTTGCCTCCTCCCTCGCTCTGAGGAAGTGCTCTTTGGAGAGGAGAGGGAACACCATTAAGACCGCACTGTGGGCGGAGGCACGGCGTTTTTGGAAATCAAACCAGATGCCAGTAACCCCCCATGGCTCGAATAGATCCACTGGTTCTGCTGACTAGTGCTCTATCGAGTATCCTCAACATCCTACACTCTGGAAAAAGTCGCGGCTGAAGGTGTGAAGTGGACACCCAGCTACCACATGACACGGTGATATCCAATCAGTGAACAAGGTTTTGACACATCAGCAGCACTCCAGAGGGCCTGTGTCGACTCAAGTGTCCACATTCCTTCTCAGTGGGCCCTGAGCCCAGGCAGGAACACATAAACACACACACACACACACACACACACACACACACACACACACACACTCAGGCATGTACAATGTGCAGGGTGGAGCACTGTTTCCTGTGAGAAGTGGAGATGAAAGGTCACATCATGGTGTCCGTCCCTCAGAGCTCCGTCAGACACATTAGAGGGACATGTTTTCCCATCGACTCATTCGAGGTGCGCTTGTGAGTCTCATGAAATCCTCTCCCCTCCTAACATCCCACTTCCATTGCCTCAGGCACTCACAGAGAAAGAGAAGTGAGAGTGAGAAAGAGAGAGAGAAAGAGTGTGTGTGTGTGTGTGTGTGTGTGTGTGTGAGAGAGAGAGAGAGAGAGAGAGAGAGAGAGGATTTCACAAATGCCTTCATCATTTAAACGGCTGTGCTGTCGCTGGAGCGCAACATGAATAATTCAGTGAGACTGCTCCTTCTTCAAACAGACAAACAGAACAGGATTACGCCTCCACAAAGCAAACGGTAAACACCACAATCAAAACAACAGAATTAATTAGGTAATTAGGGAGACAAAATAAATGTGAAATAATGATAAACTCTTCTGAGACCGCAGCTGCAACTCTGTTACAGTATGCAAATATGCAGATTCAAGAGTTCAGAATACATTACTGGCTCAAAGGATTTTTTGGAATGAATGGCAGTGGCATCCATTTTTAAAATGATGAGATTCAATATGTAATCCAGATCTAAGCATACTGCTGAGAAGGAATTTAAAAAGTGTATTTGCATGAGAGCCTTTCACAAATTCATATGACTCCAGTCAATCAGCGGTGATGTATATTGTAAGCCGGCACTGATTACCAGATCATCAGCGGATCATTCTCTATGAATGTGTAAATGGTTTACTTATGTTTGTATTGCTTAAAAACACTGGGCAAAATGGACCCATATTTTGATTTACTGTGGGATCTGAAAATTGCAAATATATGATAAAACTTGCCTGTTGATATTTGTATATACACATAATTGACATACTGGGGAAAAAAACCACGATGGGAGTTTATATAATTGAAGAATGAACAGCAATCCAGCTCAAGGATTTGCAGTCTAGGGTTAAGAAGGCATTTATCTCCTTCTCATTCCAGCTGGAGTATTTCACTGCTCTATAGCCGATTAAAAGTGTAAGCAAAGAGAATCCTCTTCAGCTCTGAGAAATCCAGCCATGAAGAACAAGTGACAAAAGCATACAGAATACCAGTCATACAGAGAATTTTGTTTGCCTCGTGATCTGGAAAGGTCAGAGCTAAACCTTTTGCTAGCAGCAATTAATGTCTTCTACTCATGCTGCTAGACGTACAGCGATCACCGGCCGACATCCTCAGCTTTCATCGCCTGACAGAGCCTGGCACGGGGCTTAGGTGAATATGAACTATCCGTTTCGAGCAATATTTAAATCACATTTCCAATTTGCAGCCCTTTAACAGCAGTTTAGCACGGGATGAGGAGGTTGAAGCGTAATGACAGCTTCTCTGGGGTTTATTGAAAGTGATGAATACTCAGAAGAGGGGATTGCTCAATGTGAATTCATGAATTTGAACGAGATTATTTAAGCGGAGATCAATTTAAAAGTCCTAGAGCTCAACATTGATGCAATGCTTCAAGGGCAAAAACAAATACTGAGCGAGAACAAGTCAAAGAATACCTCCCTTCAACAGCCCGAAAAGCCCTTAGCCGCTGGAACAAATTAGCTCTCTAAATCTGATAATGCTTCCATCCAAACCAGTTTCATCAGCAATATCAGGGCAAGGGGACACTACATGGCACACTAGAGTGGAGAGACATTGTGCAGATCCTGTGTAGCCTAATCCACTGTATATGCGGCACCAGAATGTAATGATGGATAATCTAGAGGATGAAAAACAAGCCTTGATGTCCACCAAAACACCAGGGGTCACCAAAACCAGGAACAATCAGTAGCAACAATGGCTCAGAGGGTGTACAGATTTACAGCCGAACTGCCTCTAGACTGCTGGGACTAACTGTATTAGCCACCACTGAATAAGAGCCCCTGAAGACAGCATTAAAAAGACGCTACAAGACAGCCTGGAATACAGCGTTGCTATCAAAGAACCTCAGAAACAGATGCAGATCCCCCATGTTGGAGGAAAGAGAAAAACACATCACTAATAAATGAACATGAGATACCAAGGAAAGGAAAATCGGGGACAAAAAGCATAAGGCGCACGTGTTTCGTGTGAATCTGGGAGTCAAATGGAATAGCGAATGAGGCACTGCTGCTGTCCTGCAGGGGCAGGGCGGCTGTTTTTCTACAGCACATCCACGTCTCTGCCAGCACTCATTTACTGATCTCATTAATATCCCTACTCTGAGGAGGAGAGAGACAACAGCCGTGAAACAGCCTCCCCCATCCCCTCCTCCTCCTCCCTCCATCCTCCGTGTGCCTGTTCCACTGGGTCCCCCTCCCTCTCCTCTCATCTCCGCCTCTCTGTAGTTCAGTAATTGGGCTCAGCTCATTGTTATTCAAAACCCTGTAGAACCAATTAGCCGCAGACCTCCTGACCCGGAGTTGCTATGTAATAGTGCAAGCTAAAGACTCTAAGCGAGGAAGCCGAGAGCAAAGGTTTGAAATTCCTTTAGTTCCTGATTAATAATCCTGTCAGGGCGATCAGAGACATTAAAGAGAGACTCTGGTTCGGCTCCTGCTTTTATGGCTTCTCCCTCATTTCTGGGCTGTCCATTAAAGCTTAATGATGCCGGGGGTCGCTCTCTCTCTCCTCTGCCTTGTCAGATAAATGTACAGTTAACAGGATAATGAGGAATCCTGATCCTCCGGCAATCTGGGACAAAGCAGCCCCGTGACCCTGCTGGGAGGAAGAAGGGTAGCAGGGGAGGATGGACAGATAGCAGAGGACAGGGGCAGGGTGGCGGGGATGGTGGGAGATGTCCGGCTGCCCTGGAGGATAGGGATGAAAGAGATGGGGTGGATAAAACCTGGGGCAGAAGACAGAGATGAGAGGGATGCAGATAACACCTCATGCAACATTGATGAGACCTTTGGTAAGGGAGGTGTAGTGGGAGAGGCTGCCTAGACAGCCGGTTCTACAAGTGATTTGTTTTGAGGGGATGTAGCAGTGCAACATTAGATTGCCACTGAGGAGAAGCCATGCTGATTCCATCAGCTTTGTTTACACCTGCTTATATAATCTGGCATATGAGCATATGTCGATAAACTGATTAATGATGCATTACAGATTAACACGTTACAGGCTGAGGCTACATTTTAAACACTGATGTACACTTCAACAGCTCTCCAAGACACACACTGTTGGACTATCTTTCATGGTGAATCAGTTCAAAGTGAACACTACTCCTAACTCAGGATGTATCTATTACACGCTTGTCAGCTTTCTAGCTAGTTAGTTTCAGTTTTATAGAGCATATCATTGTATCAAATGCTCATGAGGCATAAAACCAACATTTCAAAATCTGTCCATATAAGGCCTTTGACTTGTCTTGTTTGTGAATCATCTCTGCAGGCAGTTACACTTTTTGAACTAAGAGGGTTAGGAGAAGCTTAGCTCACACCTGTTTTTTGAAACCTGTTTGTTAAAAATGTAATGTTTGCATTCCTAGCACTGAAGTGCTTATTTGGTTCAGTCCTCCATGCTTGGCCTGGAGTTGTGGGAGGATTCACATGCTGTGTTCTAAACACTGGCTGCTTCAAGCCCTCTGACACTGCTGCATAGCCTCCCAGTCTGCTATAAATCCTTTTACAACAAACTCCATAAAGCTCTTTGGTGCCTAAATATTTATGGGTGCCTGAGTTTGCCTTGAGGGCTGTTTTCTGTCAAAGTACCAACAGCACTAAGTCATGCGGAGCGCCTCCAGACCTCTTATCTGGGAGTCAGGGTAAAGGGCCTGGTGGTCTGGCCATCTCCACCAGAGGAGGAACACACAGGGAGGAAGGGCAACTAATGAGTGTTTCTCCCTCCATGATCTCTCCTCACTAGCCTCCTCTGTTAGTGGACTCAATTGACCCGACAAACAAACATAACGCTGGGTGACCTCTGCTGACCAGACAGACAAACAAACAAACTTGTCCATGTCAAAATGACCGAGCCCTCTCTGTCAGGAAACACAAGGCAGTCAATGTAGGACAAACATGCTGGAAATATCAATTGACAGAAGGACAATAAGGGACATGGCAGGCTATAACCTGACCTGGTTGCCACATGACTCATGGTTCAGGAGGTCAAGCGGTGTTATCATAGCCCTTGCAGTACACACACTGAGTCAGTTAGCGTGCAGATATGACACCGTTGGAGAGACACTGAGTAAATACAGGTGTGCTGAGGGTGAATCCCATAGGTCGAGGCCTGAAACGTGTCGTTTTGCCCATCACAGTGGTGCCGTCAGCTGCTAAACAAGGTAGCTTCTTGAAACAAGTGTCTCTAAAAGCAGCAGTGGGGCCTGATGAGTCCTTGAGCTTCCTCCCAGTGCTGTGATTACTGACGTTTACCCTCTTTAATATGTGTAATTCCCATTTTCTCTGATTCATGAGTAAGAGCCCTCAGGGGGACCACACTCGGTGGCAGTCTGCCAAAGCCCTCCTGTAGGAAAGGCTCTAAGTCACTTCTCCCTCTGCAGTTAGATATAGCGTGACACTTACAGGTTGTCTGACTCTACTATTATTATAATTGCATCTTAGAACACTGATGATAGCTTGATTATACAATGTCTAATGTTATGAGCTTCACACACAGGTGTGTGACACAATTTGAGTTCATGATTGCACACCTATAACTAAAAAATAGTAAGCTATGATGTTTCACAAACATTGGCTGATATATTGCAAATTGCTGCTTATTGCAAGTCAGAGCCCATATAATGATCACTGCTTACGATAGTCAGCATAACTGACCATAGAGGACATTAAGCCAAGACTTTTCATAATCCATTTGCCATTACAAACATACTCTACCTTGCCTCTTTATGGTCAGCTATAACCTGACCAGGTTGCCACAGGAATTAAGCTTTATATGGCAACGCATTGGTTTTCAAAATAATACTTCTAGCCTGAGTGAAACAACTAACATCATATTCAGAGGCACGTCAATATATTGGATTTCTCCCACTTCCTGGCTGGAGGTACTCTTCTCCAACAGCAGTATGGATGTGAGAGGCAGTGGTTCCGTTTAACATCTAGTTAACATATTCTTTTCATCTCTGGGTTACAGTGCGCTACAGGCCAAATACAGAAGGCACACTGTTGGAGAACAGCTACATGATGACAGACCCACCAAGAATGTTGCCCTTACCGCCGTATGTAATACAGCACCAGAGTTCCCTTATTAAGGAGTGAAATAATTTCCACCAAAGTGGTTGGTGGTGCTGACAGCTCAGATTAATGCGCTCTGTAAAACAGCCAGAATAACAACTGCTCCTGCACGCATGGTGAAAGCCAGTACGTTTGACTGAGGGAAGCCTGCCAGCTCTACAAATTCATGCATATTTGGGTCTGTGAACATCTGCCAGCGCAAATAATTTATGTTGTTCTTTCAGCTAAGGGGCAATGAATCCCCTCTGAAAAGTTTGCTCCAACTTCTACGGTAAGCCTATGTTTCCCCCCTCCCCGCCTTTCCCTGGTGTGAAGTGGTGCAGACACACGCTCCAACCACAGGCCAGGCTGAATGAGGAGGATACGAAGGCGTGTGGGAAAGTCCCAGGCACCACTTCAGTCTACCAAGGGCCAACTGTTTCCTGTCCCTCTACAGGCCCCAGGGTTAGAGCAGGCTGTCAAGGCCATATCCATAATATCCTCCATACTGCAGCATGAATGGAGCCTTGCCTAGGGTGGGATCTCCGCAGCAGCCCCAGACGCAGAGCAGGTATCTGCACACTTCACCGCTGGGGCCCTGTAGACGTTTTACCCCACTGGAGCGGTGAATATCTTATGAGCACCATGGAGGCGGATCAAAACATTTGAGCTCACTGACACTAGCACTTCCTCAGGATAGCTCTGTTCCAACACAATGGTATCAGGTGATAAAACATCCTAGGGGAGCCATATTGATATTCAAAACACCACCACCAACAGATGGGATATTAATCTTTAATCGCTTCTCCACCATTTTTGTTTGATCTAGAGCACAAAATTCGGGGCTAATTTAGCTCCACAGTCCTGCTTGGTGTTGATAGCTACACTATGTAGGCCTATTAGCGTAGAGAGAACCTATCATTTACCTCCAAAATTACAATAATACACTGCTCTCTCTTCCTGTAGTCAATAAAACCTGTTGGACATGAAGCAAGCTCATACAAAACATTTAGAACATCCCACGCAAATTAAATTACAACACTGGTTTTGATCAGCATCACAATAATGTTGTCATTATACACCTGAAAACTAATTACAATTTACAGAGTAAATAGTAATAGTACATAGTAATTTAATAAAAGAACACTCTCTGTGCCCTTTGACTCACACAGTGGAAATATGTGGGAGAAAAGCCTACAAAACCTCTGATTACCTCTGCCAAATATGTGTGTGCAAGCTGAGGCAAAAACTGTCAAGAAACTCTTCTCCCCTCCCCAATTCTCTCCTCTCTTCTTCACGCCTCTCCTCCCAGTCCAGACCGCTCTCCTCTCCTCCAGCGGACTGGCAGGAGGTCAGCATTAGGCCAATCCCCAGCAGCCCCAGAAGGGAGCTGCTGTCAACAAGCAACAAGGATATCTTGAACATTGAGGGCAATACTGTGGCACGCCAAGGTCATGAGGAATCACTCAACCTAGAACTGACCAACAGCATGGTTTGGGGGAGATGTAACTGTCATGGTTTGGGCCTCCTAATGAGATACAACCACTACATTCTTATAAATATGAAACATGCTACTACCTGTCATGTTGGAAAGTAAAGTTTGTTTAGAAATGGCAGGTTAATCTAAAACCGCTATTATACTTTATCTCTTTATTTCCTCACTTCCATTGATACTTTTAATTATATTTTTTTATTAGAGTCCAGAGTGACATGTATAGTAAATGATTTTACTCAAGTGTTTTGTTACCTTGTTGGCCATGCATAACACATCAGTGCTCATCTCCTGCACTATTCCTCTCTGCTCTCAGCTCCAGTTGTATAACTGCTGATTTCTCAGACAAGTCTGCCCTCTGCAGGATAAAACCAAAACTGTGGGTCATGTGCATGAATGTGGCATGGAAGCATTTTGATTTGGATAATGACCATTTTTATTTTGTATTGCATGTACAAATTTTTTCAACCAAGAGGCAACCTACTGGGCAAAGTGTCCATCACTCTTGAGGTCAAAGGTTAAATGACACCTCGACCCTGCATTTATTTTGTTAAGAAGCCTCAGAAATGGCTCATCAGGAAATCTCAATTAACATAGAGACAAATCTACAGCACAAAGGTGCAATCACACCCAGGCGCTCAGGTGTGGATCAAACACAGGGGAATAGCAGATGAAAGAGGTACAGATTAAGCTGTTTACTAAGGTGACATGAAAAGGTGTTTTACCTCAGTATTCAGCAGTATACATCCTCTCCTCGACATCAAAAGAACTCACAATTTTCTGGCAAGGTGATGTCTATTTATAGTGTGGTCTCTGTAGATTAAATTAACATTCAACTGTTTCATTGACAGGCTCATTTGGGCACTAACTAGTTCAACACTGTAGCACTCATTGGTATGTATTGTGGCTCCATAAATGATGAATTTGAATCCCAGTGGCTTGGAAGTGAACAAGCTGTGGACTTCCCTACACTTAACAGTGCTGAATTGGAAGTGGAGGCGGAGATCGAGGAGGTTGGGTGGATGGAGCAGTGGTGCAGACAAGACCTCCTGCAGTTCAGGCCAGACTCTCCTCTATTACACGCAGATCAGAACAAAATGACTGCACTCTGGGGGGGTGGTGTCGTGTTTCAGCTGAGAAAAAGGTTTGTCACACAGACACAGATGATAAAACCAATGTGTAAACTGAAAGGCCTCAACATGCTCTGAAGCCTCCACAATTTCTCACTCTCCCACTGCGTCAGATCCTGTGCACAAACCCACTACTACACCGCATTGAAAACAGATGGATGAAACAGCCCTTTCCCTTTATTTGGACTGCTCTGTTATTGGAAAGAATTTCAGAACGAATTACCAAATCTGGCCGCCTTTCAGGAAAACAAATGGACACAGATGTAGTTTTCCATTTTACAGGCTGTTTATGTCTTGCAAATTCCTCCTCCAGAAGAGCAGGGTATGTTCTTTCATGTTTTAATGGCTCAGAGTGACCGCAGCCCTTTGTGGCAAATGCATTTTCCAATACTAATGACATACAGTCACACACCGCTCTGGCAGCAGTGTGCTACTAAGGCTCTGTGCCCACTGTGTAATTAGTCTACCACTAACTCACAGTCTGGGGAAACATTCACAACCACATTAAACACTGACGGTTTTTCACCTCAGAGAGCCCAAAGCAGATGGATATGCTCTGGATGAATCATATAGAGAGTACAAATGGCTTTCATCAGTCACTTAAACTGATAACATTTGCTGTCTAATAGGACGGGGTTCTCTCTGGTCCCTGCAGGAGTTTGTCTTGACTTTTGGTTTTCCTAGAAGAGAAAAAAATATTTGGAGACTGAAAGAAGCTGGAAGCCCAACAAAGATGGAAGACAATATTTTTTATTGGCATTACATCGCCACAGTAACTTAATCTTTCCCTGGAGTGATTGTTTGTAATCTGCAGCTGTGAAAAAATGAACTCGGAAAAATCTGAGAAGTCTGCAATGTCAGTGACAATCCTGAAAAATCAGTCATCCACAGCCAGAAACACCATCCTACACTGCAACCCACAGTATTCAATTTCGTTGGATTTAAGAGTGATGCAAGACTATGCTGGTCTATGGTTGATGCGTGCAATCCTGCCATCTGGTGGCTATCACACCACATTGCATCAAATCAAACATTACATATTATCTTATATATATAAGCTTATATATAAGCTAATATGTAATGTTTGATTTGAGACCTATGGCTGTTGCGTGTCAATCTTTCTGGTGGGCTGTTAAATGCCATCATAGTGCTGTGATTTTATAGCACACTTGCCGTAATCTGAGGCAAGCCAGTGAACAGCCATATGGTCCTGATTATAGCTAGGGAAATGGGATTAAAGGAAATTATTTTTGAAACACACTGAATTGTACTTGCCATAACTACTGAGAACAGTTGACACTGATGAAACCACAAATCACTGAGTCTGAAACTAATATTCAGCCTCTCTTTTTCATGTCAAGCAAGTCACAATAATGGAAAAGAAGAATGGCTGGGAGTATCTGACTGAACACATTTAAGTGCAGAGAGGTGAGAGGAGGAAGGGATTTTAGCCAGCTTTCAATAGCATATTACGTTTCTTTCCTCTACAAAATACCCTGGGTGCACCACATGATTTCCTTCACTGCGATGTGAGATTCCACCACTAGTGCCAGAAGACTCTAGTTGGTGAATCTATCAAGCTCAAACCATGATGAGGAGGAAAACAGATAAACTGATCCCAGCCAATAGAAGTCTAAGAGGAAAAAGCTCACAGGTGTCAATGTAATCCCAGGGCTTGGCCACATCCACCACTTTGCTTGAAATCATTTTTATTAGCTGCATTAATAAACGCTTTGAGGTAAAACTACTGCAAAAAGCCCAGATTCCTTTTTAAAGTGTTTAAATTAAGACCACATGTTCACTTCATGTGTATGTAATAGCTCAAGAGTCACGTTTGAATAACAAAAGTGCAACTGTATAAACCACCTACTCTTGAAACTTTATAGTTTCTCAAGATAATAACCAAACATGGCTCCTCTCTGAAAAGTCTGGCTTTTCAGGCCAAATGTAAAGCTCAACCTCTTTCAGGCAGTGTTCATGGCATGCCATACCATCATTTGTTACTCCCTAGTGCCTGTAGGTAGGATTTAAAGCTAACCTGTATGTCATTCAATGTAGCTGAAAACCAGCTTCCCAACTCTTGCCTAAATCCGCTCAAAGCACATTTTCCATGAAGCATTTTCTCCGAGTATTAAACCAAGGGGCACTCCAATATACTTAGGTTAGAACAACCTACTGTAATGTGAGCAGTATAACTAGTTAGTCAGTAACAAAATGATCTTAATCAGCTTCAAAACAGAGATGGACTAACAGAGAATGAAAAACTTTTATTAGAAAATGACAACAGCCAACAAGACAAATTTAGCCAGCATTTAAACCAAAAAGAAAAAAAATACATGATGAAATTCCTTTTCAAAAGATCTTGGTAAACACCAGACAAAACAAGTATCATAGAAACTAAAAAGTGGTACTCAAGAACATACCAATACAGGAACAGCGTTCTCAGCAGCTTTCCACATGAAAGTAAATGATTTTGTCCAGGGATTAGTGTGACATCTTGGACTGATTCTTATAAACGCTCCTTAATAATCGACAGAGACCTCCCACAATCTGTTCTCCAAAGGCTTTTTGTGAAATCACATCCTTTCAATAGGTAAGAACATAATCTCCACACTTCCTCCAAAATGCCTCAATTCCTAATATAATAAACCTTAAACTGCCTTGCGGTGGTACTCTGGAGGGGCAACTTCGTAGTCACTTGCGTTGAAAAGTGATGCAGAGTTCTTTACAAGGTACCTGGAATGGAGCAAAAATAATGAATTTCACACCGTTACAAATGAATCAAGAGTAGTTATTATTAATGACACAGCTTTGTGGATCCTTGAGTACTCACTTGAGGAAGTCTTGTAGATAGCTGAGCAGCAGTGCAAGGCTCTTCTCATCCAGGGGAGTGTAAGCCAGCATGGCTCCAATTCTCACTATCAAAACCAAAGACATTACATTACCTCTTACCAAAGATGGAGTGATAGGCAACTACAGATTAGACTAGCACAGCACTGTTTCAATTCCCTGGATTGATTTCTAATGTATATGTGCAGTTCTAGTTGCCATGGCTTAAACCGACTTCACCCACAATTCTGGGAACAAATCTTCAATATGCATATATCTTATTTTTGAATAGGTAACATTCTTATCTTTCATTTGCACCAATTCACGCAGTTACAAGAGGACCCTACACTAGCGGGTCAGGACAGTGTTATGAGCGCTTGAATTCTACAAGGATGAGTTCAGAAATGTTCAGTTCTACATTTTTAAACATAGTAACTGTCACAAATATTACTCACTGAAGCCAGAATTAATTTCAAAATATTATCCAAGGATTTTGAGGGTTTTCATCTGAGAAATCAAAACATTAGTTTATAAACATTTTGAGTATTTTTACCTGTCTAAAAAGGCAATTATATGCAAATACAATGCTTTACACTACCAGTCTAAAATGTGGCAGTTACTGTTCACAGTTTCCTTAAGCTTGAGCCCAAGTTTGTTTGTTTTTTTGGAATTTGTTTTAGTACAGTTGTATTTTTTCAGAGAAATATATGAACACTTTTTGGCTCCTCTTAATAACTACTGATGTTTTAAGCCCTGCCTGCTACATTGAAGTTGCCCGTCTCTATAATAAATAATAGTGCAGTGTGAGGCTGTATAGGTGTTTGTACCAAAGAGTCTGAGTAGGTGAGGAGCCCCATAGATCTGAGACATAGATGTATCTGGGTGGTTGGCTAGGATGTCTGCATACTGCGGCCTCTCAAATTTGTAGAGAAGTTGTGTCCCCAGCATGACATTGAAATATTCCCGGATGCCAGCAACCACCTCATTCACAGCAAATTCCCTGGGCAGAGGAGACAAACAAATTAAGTCTCCATGACAGATTGTGCTAGATCACGGATGAAATAGACCTTATTTACAGGAAGCATCAAAACCTATTCATGTGTACTTTACTTGCTGTCAGAGTTTCCTCTTGATTTCTTGTAGCTTGCATAATCTTCAAGGACTGCATCAACGTTCTTTTTGGCGGGCAGGTGGAAAAGCTGAAGATTTTAAAAAAACAACAAGCAAACAAAAAAACTTTATGCATGCAACATTGAAATTATACAGCAAAAAACACAATGCTGTGAAATGGTTATACTAACTCTGGTCACTAACCTGCTTTTGCCGTGTGATCAGGTCCCAGTCATCCACAAGCCATGGTTTCAACTCTTCTGGGATTTTTACTTTAACCTCCACTCGATTTATGAAGGTCTCCTCCTAAACACACGGGAATACATTTAAGCAATAAACCACTAGAGGCCGTCCTTTACAGTAACATTTGAACAGCTAAGAGTAAGCAGCAGCGGTAACACACCAGCAAAATGTTTAAAAAAAGAAGCAATTGTTAAACAAATCCTTTATTTTTTAATAATAAGTTATTCTTCCACCATGAAATATAGTTCTTGAACAGTAGCTAGACAAAATGGTTGCTTAGCGACATGCAATTACTGCAATTCTACAATCTAACAAACAATCAATAATAATCAGGCCTATATTTAATTCCTTTACTTTAAAATTGTCCATTTTATGTGCTGATATGAATAGTGAATCTAAAATAAGTTGTGCGGTCACAGGCGCGTGTGTATTAATAATTTTACAATGGCATCGAATGGGACTCATCCAATCAGAACTGAGAACCAGATCTACCCAGTTCATGACAGTTCTTTCAATCTAGAACCAACATTAACCTCAACTCAGTTACATTTCAGTTGTAAAGCTGGCTTCCACTATAGTGCTATAACTACACCGAATTTGATTTGATTTGTTCATGCTTGCAGTGGAGCCAAAGGCCCACTGAAAAACTGCTGAACTTTACAATACATAAAAAGTTCATAAAAACAGACAATTACTTATCATAAGAAATAGTCTACATACAGAGGCGGCAGTGGCTCAGGAGGTAGAGTCCTCGCCCAGCAACCAAAAGGTTGGTGGTTCGAGTCCACCTCCTCCTGGGGAAAAAAATCTGTCGTAGTGTCCTTGAGCAAGACACCTAACTCTAATTGCTCCCGTTGAGCAGGTTGGCGCCCTGCGTGGCTGCCTCCGCCAACGGTGTACGAATGCGTGTGAATGGGTGAATGTGAGGCAAATGTAAAGCGCTTTGGATAAAAGCGCAATATAAATGCAGTCCATTTACATACAAACAATTATAAAAGTTTAAAATATTTCAAAAGTTTACAATATTGAGCTGCTTACTCAATTACTTTCAGTGCGGGTCAATATTATTTGACGGTAATTGGCAAATCAAAGAACCACATACCAGAAAAATCATGAGTAAAAATCATGAAGTAGATTTATAAACTTACGCTTTCAACAGTTGGGTCGACACGCGCCCTCTTCTTCCGTGGAGGGTGGGCTGGGTCTCCCCCTGAACTAGTCCCTTCTCCTGCCCCTGGAGCTGGATGGACAGAGAGGAATAAAAGACATGTCACGACTGCGGTTTTGTTACTTTTGCTGATTCCTGATGAATTACAGCTCATTACATTACGCACAAACCTGCTGAATGTGTGTGGAACTTTGAATTACAAAAGTGCAGAAAAGGTATTCCAACAAACATATCTAACATTTAGAGTCTCAAGGATACATTGACATAGTGAAAGCTGTAAGTTCATGCATTTAAATGGTGCACATGTTAAGATGTAGGTTTGTATGCATGTGTATATTTTGCATTTATTTGTGTATGTCTGTTTATGTGTATTGCTTCATATGCACTGTATGCAATACATGTATGCTCGTTTGCATAAATTAAAAAATTTAAAATAAATACATAAATAAACTGTCAAATATGTGAATACACAGCATTCAAATGATACTTACTCTTCTGTTTGTTCTTTTTGGTTTTCCTAGAAGAGAAAAAATAATTTGGAGGTGTTTCAATTCCAGAAAACAAAAGCAAAGATATTAGACATCTAAAAGAAATGTGGCATAAGACATCACAGCAAATGACAGGTATACCACAAAGGTCTTGGAAAAGGGAATGTACAGAAAAATGAATGACTTGCACTCACACATCATTTTTCTGCGGTGGAGCAGGTATCTTCTTATTTGGTGCAACACCCCTCATCCTTCCTTCTACATAATGGTCTCTAAAAAAAGTCAACAAGAAAATAAGTTTAATAACTTCCTGTCTTTTAGGGCTAAAATTGCCAAAATTTCCTGCAGTATGTGATGTCAGGTCAACGCTAGTTAATAAGTGACTGAAAGTTCGCCCATCAGAATCCATATATAAAATAGCCAACAAACCAGTGTGCTAAGTACTGGCCAAGCTCAGGGGTGCATCATGATATTTCCAATATCAAGAATCTGTTATTAAGAGTGACTCCTGTATACTGTGTACTGAATACTGTGTTATACTGAATACATAGTTATAGGTTCTCACATTAAACCACATTTGCAAGTCATGAAAAACATTCATACTTTGAAAGAGTTTAATTTCTAGGTGTGTGACTGTGCTGCGACAGTTGGACAAGCATGTACTTGTGCCTCTGGTCAGAAAGCAAGTTTCTGAGGTAACTTTGAATGGTGCTGGCATGGCAGCGGGGTGGCTATTTCATGCCTGGTTTCTTTACCTTCAAAGCAAAAACCTGACATTAAAAAAAAAAAGAGAGAAGGGACTCACTGATTAGCCCTCTGAAGCTCTTTCTGTTTCTGCAGGTTACTGTCCACATACTTAAGCACCCGGCTTTCAGGAACCCATTCGTCCCAACTGGAAAATATAAAAGACCAAGACAAGAGTCAAGCACGTAATCTTTACTGCACAAATCTAAAACACGTGATATATATATATATATAATTTTTTTTTTTAACCAAAAACTTACTTCTTATTCCACCCACTATAATGAATGAAGTATTTGATTTGCTTCTCCTTGATGTTTATTTTAACACACTGTAAAGAGAGATATGATTAATTGTCAAAACACATTTATAGATGAGGACCACATGATCAGGAGACAGACACTAACTAGACAGCCTAGTGGCCTACCTTAGCTTCGTAGAGTAATGGCCCATGAAAACACAGCACTCTTTCACCTGAACAGAGTGTCAGTCAATTAAAAGGTCAGCATGAGAGCAGTCTTAAGTACTCGCCTAGGTTTCCCAATACATAAATTGAATAACGCAGATACAATTTACACATATTACGCTTTTTTAAATTCACGAATATCGTGTATATCAGCAACTAACATAAATCTCTCTCGGACGTTCAAGTACAACAATTAAGCTCAGATTTATGAACGGCTTGACAAAAGAAACTATCTTAAACACACAGGCCACTGCCCACTACTCGCAATACATAATAAGTACACGTACAGCTGCAGGAAAACACGGACGGTATTTCACAAAGCTGGCTAACTGAGTTAGTTAGTTAGTTCCACAAACGCGGAAAGTCGTTTTTACTTCAGTCAATGTTCCAGATTTGAAGAGTTTCCAGGTTTTACTCCGTGCAGAAATCAGGCTTACTCAGTTAACCAGCTTTGTGAAATACCCCCCTGATATAACATGACATAACAACATTAGGCAAAGATACGGCCACACACCAGGCTAGCTGGGACTCGGATATCACAAACTAACTATAAGCTAGCACAGACAGGTAGGCACTGTGATCAGTAAGGAGCTAACGTTGTGTGAATGAATTTATTTCACCACAAGCTAGCTACCGTTTTCAGTTACTGCAACAACAGCAATGAAATTCAAAGCATTTACTTTGCGGGTGTGGCACTGTTACATTGTGTTGATGATAGAATCAAACAGAAAATGTCACGAATTAAATTACACCTGTTTTTAGTCAGAGCAACTACACTGAAAGCTAACGTTAGCTATTCAACGGCGGGAGGGTGTTCGCATTGATTCAGCTAGCTAACCTTTATGAGTTGCCAATGGCTTTTGCATTGGCCTTCGCCAGAGATATATCAGAAATCAAACAGCCAATTCGTTACCTTCTTGAAATTTAGGTTTAGGGTCCTGTTTCG
Organism: Rondeletia loricata; assembly: GCA_900302605.1. NCBI lineage: Eukaryota > Metazoa > Chordata > Actinopteri > Beryciformes > Rondeletiidae > Rondeletia > Rondeletia loricata. The sequence continues at coordinate 20,967 of OMLI01060080.1, forward strand.
GCGCCATTCACAGATTAAACGATCAAAATATCTGAAAAATCAAATCCAGGCATCGCCAGCTCCCATTCCAGTCAGAAACGGCGCCGCACTTTTACGTCACGTCCACCGCTGACGTAATAATATTGCGACCAAGGGTCATGGATGGATGTAGCCAATACATCCATGTGCGTTCTAAGTAAAAATGAGTTACAATGTTACGCTGTTAATTTGTGTGACGTGAAAATACCTAATAGTTTGATTTGACCTCTTTCCCTCTTTACCCTTCTGTGGACAAATCATAATTTCCAGTATTCGTTTTCTGATCACATTTTGAAACGCTGTTATGATTTATGGAAGTCCTCACCTTTCCCACTATCAATGGATTATTTTACTTGCTTTCAAGTTAGACATAAGGGGCTGGTTTCCCGGACAGGGATTAAGCCTAGTCCTAGTCTAAAGACAACATTAAATGGAGATAGCCATTGAAAAACATTCTGTCTAGGACAAAGCACATCTATCTCTCTCTCTCTCTCTCTCTCTCTCTCTCTCT
>OMLI01060082.1:0-10082 GCA_900302605.1 Rondeletia loricata
TGACTTATTTATTTAAAAAAAAAAAAGGTATCTCTCCCGTCCTCCCCAATTTTTGAACTCACCAGCCGCCACTGGTCTGGATGCCCTATGTATTTTGCTGTTGATGTTTAATAGAATAATAGAAGTAAAGTACTGCAGATAATCTGCCTTGGAGCTGTATTTTTTCTATTGATATGGATTAAAGATGATTAATGATCCGTTTTATGCATTACAATTATGAATTAAACTCATGCTGTTCATGATACAAATTAAGACATAATTTACATCCAGTAAACCCATGTTGTATTAGCCTGTCAACATAATTTGATTACAAAAGAAAAAAGAAAAAACAGCAATAAACCATGATATTTCTTACATGTTGTAACACAGTGGCAATATTGTATAGCTCCTTGTTCTAAATAATTGCTTTGCAAGGCATATAAAGGCTGTATTGCTTATTTTATTTATCCTCTCAATCATAATCATATGATGCAGGAGGGAGGCCTAAAATGTAGATATTCAAATATTCTACCATCTGACACTCCAGGTCATACCTGAAACATTCTTGTTTGTGAGCTATACCGATTTTAATCATCTATTTACGCTACTTGTGAGATTAAGAAAACGTAATTGCTGATATGTCTTTTCCTCATGACTGATGGCTGGATGCACATGAATTCATGGGTTCATAGATGGGCAGTATCTAAATTACATGTATTTGAAATACAGTACGTATTTAATTACTTTTGAGTATTTTGTAATTTGTATTTGACCAGAGTCAAAAAAACAAGATGTAATTTGATTCAACATACTTTTGGTAGTAGTATTTTTGTATTTTTAAATAATCAAATTACTTTTCTATAATATATAAAAATAAATGAAATGGGGATTTCTATAATATTCAGATTTCCTTAAGGTTTCAGCTCCAAACTGCGACAAACACAAGCCCTGTTTTGCAGTTTTGACACTGAAAAGGAGATAATTGTGTAGAGGGAGCAAGAGTACAAATGTTGTGTACATCAGACAGTTAAAACATTTAGGTATAAAAAGAAGAGAAAGGACAAGTTAAGTCTAACAGAAGGGCTTTAACAGTTTAAGGAGACCTTTTCAACAGTTATATGTGACACTGTGATTTCATTCTGGCACTTTATTACTAGTTTTTTATGCAAGGCTTCACCATTTAATACTATTTTGTTTTTGTCAAGTTGCCACCATCTAACAGGCAAATGCTTGTAGCTGAATAAAATGTTACTGTTGAAACAATGCCAGAATTTCAGTTTCTCAAATGTATTTTAGTGTTTTGGAAATACAAATTACATATATTTTAATTAAATAAATGTCTTGACACAAGTAACTTGTAATTTATTTTGATATATTTAATGGCCATGTATTTGTAATTTGTAACTAGATACATTTTGATGTATTTTTGCCCATCTCTGTTCATAGCCAATCAGTGGGTAAGATAACCAGGGCATCAAGAAAGAAAAAAAACTGCTTCCATAAACGGTTTGATACATTGTTTTACCCTGACTTGTTTAACTTGTAGAGTTACTGGTACTGCATTAAGTTCAAGTACTACCATTACATTAGTATTTGGTGCAGTTTATGACTTTGTGGCTAGGCTATGTTGCAGTTATAGTCGAAATACTTCCTTGGTTTTTGCATAGCGTCACCAAGGCCTGCAGTCTGACACCAAACTGACCAGCTATCTTTAACTGCTGTAACTCTCACCAGTAACAACAGATGAAGAGAGGTACGTTTTATTTAGGCATGGACTTTCTCAGACCATGTTCAGCTCGCTTCATGCAGCCATCTTGTGGAGATTTCGTGAAAGTGCACCATCAGTGTTGGTTTCTGTTCAGTTACATGAATGCGGCCTACAAGCCGACAACATGTTTTCAGTCCCCTACACATGGATCACACATAATCCGTGATATGTTTGTGTTGCTGCATATACCTACAGTTATGACTCAAATGTATTAAGATGAAACTGATCAGACGTGACTATCGATTGTAGTATTACATCCGTTTTCGTTGCAACACTGATGCACTAAAGAAACACGACAAATTCACCGAGTGCCAACAAAACCATGGAAAGAAAACATTGGTTTCGGTTCGAAGATGCATCAGTGCCGTTCGTCTGTTTTGCCGTTGTTGACAATTAAGTTGTTTAAAAACGTGTTAGCTGTTCCCGCCCGGTTTCGAACCGAGGACCTTTCGCGTGTTAGGCGAACGTGATAACCACTACACTACGGGAACTGGCTGTTTGTACTGCGTGTCCTCTTTGACTCACTATCCTGACAGTAGTTCCCAAAGAAGGAACCTCCAGGGATCCTTGCAGTGGTTCCAGGGCTCCCCAGTAAAATGAGGACTAAAGGCCTACTTTCATTTCACTATTGTATCATTCACTAGAGGTTAGCTCAACTACAGAATGTATGACTGTTTCCATCACACTCCACACCTACAGTATAGACAGTATGTTGTTTAATTCTGTACTAAGTCGACAACAAAAATCGTCTCAGATGGGGTTCTTTGGGATAAATCTTATAAACTGGGGGTGGTTGGTGTAGCAGTGGTTCTCACCCTGGGGGTCGGGACCACCCAGGGGGTCGCAAGATAATGTTGGGGGGTCATGGAGATGATTTATGGGATAGGAAAAAACATTTATGCTATGAAAAATGTCTAATTTATTATGTCAATTTTTTCAGATTTTCTCTCATTTCAGATTTTGTCTTGTGAACTAGCCTACAGAATACTTTTCAGCCTGTAGGCCTCCTCTGATAATGAATCAAATGAACCTGAAAAGATAAAAATTATGCTTTGGTTAAACTGCTCTGATGGCGGTACCACTCGTCTAATGTGGATATGTTTGGGAATCCTTTGCCCTGTCTGGACAGGATTAGTATTGCAGTACAAAGTTGGTAATGTAATTTAGTAAATAGTTCATTGATTTTAATGAACGAACCGGACGGCATACTGTATATACATTGCTCAACACGCCACCGCACGAGTAGGTCTACATTGTTATTGACATCCCTCGGTAATAGTAATGATGTCCGGAGAGCTTTACTGGGTAACACTGCTCTGAATATTGACAGGATCAAACTACTGTAAGAGTGCCAACATTAGTTAGGAGCGTAGTAACAGGACAGCTACCCAACACTGAGAAATGTAATGAAGCAGTTCATCTGACAGCAGATTTAACAAAGTGTCAGGTATGGTAATTCAGATGATAGTGTTAACTGGAGATTCAGTCAGGTAGGAGTAAATGTAGGGCTGTTAATAGGGTCAGGCAGTGTGACCTTATGCCATACAATAAAGTTTCAATATGCAGACTGATATGGCAATGTATTGATGGCATTTTAAAATGTCATTTTAATATTGCGATCCTATGGCGCTGGTCATTTGTTCTTCCGCCAAGAGGCAGGGACATGACGTATAAATTACCTGTATGTGCCGGTCCGGTGTTTTGAAATCACTGAATCATTCTGGTGAAAACTACAGTGCCAGACCTCCTCTCATGCGAATGCCATCCAGACAGGGCTCTTGACATGAAAACGTTTGGCAACCTCTGAGCACAGCCTTAGTCATGCACTGCTTGATACAGTTTTGTATTGCAGTTCTTACTAAATAACTGCATGAAACAAATGGCGTACAGTCTGGCAGTACGTGTTACATAGGCCTATATTGTGTCATAAGATGGTTCTTGTTGAAGACAAACTTTCTTGTCCAACTTGTGATCAGGGATGTTATGTCAAAATGTTGGAGTCATTTTTTCCCCTTTATGTTGGGTTGTGGGACAGAAGGTCTTGTGCCTGCCAGAAGATTTGTGTCTTGTCAGTTCCAATAAGGGTTAGATCATTTTGCGTCCTGTCCTGCATAATTTAGTATCTTGTCCTGTGTAATGAGGGTCTTGTACTATTAGGTGGCTACTGTATTGTACTGTGTCCAGTCCTGTCCATTTCTGTCTATTTACTTGTCATGCTATATCTTTGTATGCATTTACCGCAAGCAAACTTTTATTGGATTGGCACCATTAGTTACACATTTTGGAAATAAATTCAGTTTTGTGTCATTTTTCCAAGGTTGTAAATGTAGCACTATGCTATAGCTTAGGTAGCCTAATGTCAAGATTGCATGCGTTCTGACAGAACAAGCCACTGTTTGACAGCCAGTGCCTTTGGGTGACCATTTATCATATCATTTAGTCTTGAAGATGTTGCATACTGACATTATTATTATTAATTATACCGATAAAAATGACAGAATCATCAAAGTAATGATAGACATGTGATAAGGTTACGGTAGTGTTGAGTAAGTGTCAATGTATTGCCATGTGGGACACTTCAGTTAAAAGTTTGCCAATATAATTGATATAATTTATTTGATATTCCTTTTTATTCATTGTTGATGATGATGATTTCTATGCCTTTTATTCCTTGTATCTAATCCTGTTTTATAAAAATTTTCTTGTTGTATTTTGTATTTTATTCTGTTCTTGTGATGCCATTGTTTTTACTACTTTATCCTGTCTTCCTTTGTCTGTGAAGCACTTTGTAAACCCTGTTTAAGAAATGTGATTTATAAATAAAGTTTATTATTATTATTATATAAGATGCTTCACCCTAACTTGTAGCAATTGTAAATACACTGCAAAAATAATATTTAAAAGAAACAAAAACGTCTTTGAGCCAACATAACTTTGGTGAGGTTGGAACCCAGGTCTGCTACCTGGCAGTGACATTACCACTACATTACGTTAACGTTGTCAGGTGTCTGCCTGGGTGGTTGTCTTATGACTGAAACAGACACTTTATTAGACTGCGGCTAATAAACAATAGCAAATCCTACCAGTGCAAAAGAAAAATAGACACATCTGCATCGCTCTTCATTGTCCCTTCTCATCTTCTCCACTTTTGGCTTGGAGACAGTTGCTTTCCTTGTTAGGATGCTTGGCTTCCTCTGAACAATTAATCTGTTTCTTTTTCCATGAATTTTCTGTTAATGAAGTTTGAGTTTCTGTAGGTACTGGTCTTCTCTTTGTCTGTTCAGCCATAGTGGCTATCGCCGCTCATGCGAACTACCCACTTCTTCTATTTATTCCAAACAAACTGCTGTTGCTGCTGCAGGAAACATAAAACGCATCACTCCCTGTGCGGCAGAGGATTTTTCCCAGGAAAGACCTACCAGACACCGGGTGTTTAGAACAGCAAATGTAAAAGCTTTCGTGAACTGGCTATTGGTTGATTCACTATTGTATGGTATCAATCAGTGATAGAAAGCTAGAATGGGCTAGCTAGTGCTGTTTGAATTTTCTGTCATTTTCTGGTGTCAGAAGAGCAGTCATGGTCAATAGCAGTCAGTGACATTAAACTGTAATGGTACTAATAATTTGCTATCCTATGCATGAATTCCAGATGACTCAAATACAGAGGACATGGTATCTTTAGCAGTGTAGAACATCTTCAAACTGTTAAAACAGGGCTGTGTCCATTATAAATTGTTTTTTATTTTGCATACAATGTTTCGTCTTATAGGTCTTATAGAGAAAGGTATTATAGAAATGTGTGCATTTTTGGGAATAAAGTCATTCTTGCAAGTGGTTTCCTGTTTGTCTAAGGCTGGCTCCATTAGTCCCTTTGCAGCTGTCTCTCAGACTTTAAGCCAGGTGTGCGGTAGCTTTTCTTCTCACACACCAATGTATTACCTCAGACTGATGACAAACCTACTGTAGTTATTGACTACGGTCCTGACAACATCAGAGTTGGTCTGTCAAGAGGCTTGGAGCCTATTGTGATTTTGAAGAATGTCATTGGTTGTTCCGATACAGACCCCAGTGGAGGAGAGCTCTACTTTGGAAAGGTAGCATTGGTGGAAAGAGACATCCTATCAGTGTGGCGTCACATGGAGAGGGGGATGGTTGTGTCCCCTGAAACATGTTTTCCCTGCCAACCTGAAGATCCCCTCAAGTGAGAAGAGGGTCCTGCTGTGTGAGAGGACGTGCATGATAATGTTTGAACGCCTTGAGGTTCCTGCTCTGTTTTTGGCCTCGCAGTCCGTGCTGGCCCTGTTGGTGTCAGGCAGGGTGTCTGGCTGTGTGCAGGACTGTGGGTTTGATATTACACACACCGCCCCAGTGTTCCAGGGCCACTGTCTGCCACATGCGGTGCACCAGCTGGGATATTACAGCTAACCTGACTCAGCTGCCGAGGGGCGGTGGAACTCCGTTCTCCAGCTCTGAACAGGAGCATGACATTGTCAACAAGGTTGTCTGGTGTTGGTTTTCAACTTACTGGGCTTCTTTTTTTTGTTTTTTGTAAAGCCTTTGTTTTTTTATTCTGACTTCTTGCACTTTTTTTGGTAATGTGTTGTAGCTGTTGTATTGAATTGTGTTTCATTTAACCTGCCACTGCACACTGGGCTTTCCTGGAAATGTAAGCTTTGCTCCCAGTGCTGTACACTGTTTACATAATGGCTGTCTGAGTACTTGTCTAAGCAGCAGATGGGCTATGTGTCCTCTGAGCCTTGCTGTATGGCACAAGTAGCCTCTTTCCCGGGATGGGTCAGCGGCTGCTGCTCGGGCCCTTCAGGGGACGCAGCCTGCGCGGCTCGTGGCTCCCTCTTGGTCTGCCTTCAGGTGTTTAGAGAGAGGAGTGTCAGTGGCACAGAGTACCAGGAGTACGGGCCCAACCTTGTCCATTGCAAGTGCTTCTGAGGACTTAGGTTGAGGACAGGAATAATGTTTGTGTGAATGTTTTATTTTTTGTTGTTATTCTAAAGCACTATAAAAGGCTGGTATCCCAAAAAGACTTGGATGATTATTATTTTTAATGTCAATGCTGTGCACATGAAAAATTACACATGAATTCCCTTCCCACATTTGGAATGACAAAGTTGACCTTGTATCTTGGCCAACCTGTGAATTTGTAAAGTCAGTGTAAATTTAGCATAGGGAAAAATCATTTGCATAGGTACTGAAGATGTTAATATCAAAACTTTGACTTTATCTTGGTTTTTAATCTACCTGTTTTATGTTTAAATGAATCATGTGGTAAGCGAATAGTCGACTGGCTTAGGTTATTGGCTAGTTTTCTTTTTCTTTTTTCTTCAGAGGCTGTGTCTTAAGCATCCCATCCATCTGTGTGTTCTCTTAATGGCCCTGCAACCGGGAACTTGACAAGGATCCCACTGTCTGCTGTTACTGGAAACGGAGATAAATAAACCTGATCGAGTGTCCCATTGATTACTTGTCACGTCTCTTTGTTGAAGGGACTGGTGTAACGGGAACATCAGCTGAAATTGATGGGGATGAGTTTGTATCTGTGTGTGTGTGTGTGTGTGTGTGTGTGTGTGTTTGTGCGTGTAAGTGAGACTTTCTCATCAAGTAGTGCTCAGAGATAAATGAGTGTCTATGGTCAACCTAGCCACACCAGCCCTATAAATACGACTTCCACTGAATGTCTCAGGAGCGCATCGTAATCTGTCTCCCTTGCTGGATACTGAGTCCAGGAGCGGCTGTTAAAATGCACTTTACTTCAGTACCTGCCATGCCAGGCCATGAATCAATCACATGTTAGCTTGTGCTTTGAGTCTTCAAATAATGAAGCCCACAGTAAATCAATTGTGCCTGTTTTTCCCTATACAGTGATGACCTGGGCCTACATATGTCATATGTCATTATGATTTTGGCAGTTTATCAAATCAACCTGTTCTCAACAGTATCTCAGCCTGTTTATCTCATGCAGTGCAGTAGCTATACTATGCACTAGGGGGCAGTATAGTATAAAGAATCTCCGACAACAGGTTCGTCTTCTCAGCATATTGACTGCAGCCTCATACATTACGTTTTAAACACCCGTCGCATTTTGTTTCTGGGGTGTTTCACGGGTGGGGAAATTTATGAATTTTATGACTTTGAACTGACTGCTTAAATTGAATGAAAATGGTGTCGTGACTTTGTGCATTAGAAAGTCTTGTCAAACCGCAGACAAATAGGCCTAAAAGAATGTCCACTTAGGATAGTCCCTTATCTTTTGGAACAATGTTAGAAACATATCTCCATTTTCAGTCGGATATGTTCTGATCACACTTCTGCTAATCAGCCCTGTATTTAGCTTTTAAAGCCCAGTGCATCAGTGATTTTGGGGCAGAATAATTATGCCCTTATGAATTTTTTTGTATCCTATAATACGTGTTTGAAGGATAGTATGCAAATATCACAGGAAAGCCCTATAGGAAAATTATAGGAATATACACAGGAAACGAGAGGAAATAAAACAAATACCATAAATTACGATATGGTTATTATAAACTCACTATTGAGTACCACAGACACACTATAAGTCCCTTAAGGAATATTAGGCCTATAGGAATATTAGTGATTTTTCGTTAGAGTGTCTTTGCCTCATGCTTTATGCTTTTTGCTTTACCTCCATTACCATGGCCTAAATGTTGTGGGATATGTAAAAATTGGGTAATTATTTCAATTTGTTCTCCCTACACTATCTATTATTTTGGCCAGTCAACAATGTTTTTTATTTTCGTTTCACACATAGTTTCTACTGTCTTAAGTTCATTCGAAATAAGCACGTTCTCTCTGCTTTGATCTTTTTTTAAATAGGCTATAATATCACAAGTTCACTGGAGTTGGATTATATTATTATAATATTTTTTTTACTCTGCCAGAATATTATTTCTTAGCATCAGCTTGTTCATTCTAAGCTTCCAGTGTGTTTGGTTGTGTTGATCCTCCTCTCTCCACACAGCGGCGCTACGCTCCGGGACAGCTAGGCCACATCTTGTCAGGTTTCACACCAGCCACTACAAAAGTATAAGAGCAGGAAATCATTGCAATATGATGATATTCACCATATTATATGCGAAATAAATACTTGAAATAAATGGTTGTAAAAACAAAGCCCTGACTGAAGACATTTTCCTAACAGCTGACTAAAATTCAGTAGGCCTGTAAATGTATGTAGCCCAGCAGTATAAATGACCAGCATAAAATGTGGCCTTACAGCGCCGAAATGGGACTATAGTTATGGCAATGTTGAGGGATTATTCTAACATTAGTAATATTCCTAATATTTCTTTAGACAATTTTTTAAGATTGGCATTATTATTATTATTTATTATTATTATATTATTATTACTATTATTATTATTATTATTACGATTAGTTATTATGATTATGATGATGATTATGATGATGATGATTATGGTTATGATTATAATTATTATGATTATTATGATTATTATTATATTTGTTGTTTTTGTTGAAGTACTACGAGCAGTATTTCATGCAGATTTGTATTCAGCCCAGGCCTATGGTTGATGTATGACTAATCGCCTATTGGATTTTTCTGCAATAATTCAAGGGAAAGGTTTAATGTTGAAACAGACGTTAACTGAAAGGCTTCTAAATTGTTGTACAGTGCTTTCAATAAATCTGGCCCATCCATTAACGCGATTCTTTTTGGGTTTTTACATCACAGAATTTCCAGTATCCTCATTTTACATCTTTGATTTTGTTTGTGAAACAGGTTTGGCTGGACAAAGCAGTGATAAATATCCCTCTTGATCACTTGATTGATTACCTTGCTCTAAGGTCATGCGGGCGCGGGTAATTTCCTTGCGCCGGAGGCTCCCTTTTCACTTTTAGTCTGGCTCGACAGCCCCCAATACAGATTATGGTTTTTTATTTTAACCCCTTAACAACCTCCCCAATGCTGAATACTACAGTAATACAGTAAACTCTATCAAGACATTTCTCTTGAAATTAAGCTTTCTTAGACTCGTTTGTGAACTGATCTTTTTTGAGGTGATTTTAACGCGAATTTAAAGAAGTGAGCCAATCATTTAGTTTATACTTGCAACAGTGGGGTCCCGAACCCAATTAATTTCTAATAATTACAACCCACGGGGCTGTGGGGATCCCTCCGCCGCGCGCCCCTGCCACGGGGGTCAACGTATCATAATAAAATATGTATTGAGAAAGTGGCTCAGAGAAGAGAGGAGAAGAGAAGAGACGGGGAAAGAGAAGAGTGAGTTATTGCGCTGAATGAAAACTGTTTCCATTTAGGCTAATTGAGCGCGCCGCC
>OMLI01060084.1:0-11589 GCA_900302605.1 Rondeletia loricata
CGAATGTCACCGCAGTATTTATATGCTTATATGGCAATCAGACTGATTGGTTCACATCTTGGCATTATGATCGCGTCAATCAGACCCATCTGTATATAATCTATGATTAACGTTTGTAATGAAGTGAAACTGGATGTGTGAGAGGCATCATTATACAATCTGGCTTCAATTCACCACCTCACCAACTGCGTCGCAAAGTTCCCCTGTCTCCTAACTGTGCGTACGCATGGGTTACAGTTTCCGTATATGTGCGCACTTTCTCCCGTCAAGTTTATTTTGATAGGTCACATACTTGGCGCTGGAAGTTGCTTACGCCACTTTCAGGTCCCGTTTTGTGCGCACGCAAGGTTGATAAGTGAGGCCCCAGGTGATTTCACTGATTAGTTCCTCCTCTCTGGTTGAAGGTGTGTTAATCAGTGAAATCACCTGGTATAGTCTTTGGTTGGACTGAAAACCTGCAGACTCTCAGCCCTCCATGACACATGGTTGCCCATACCTGTTATAGTGTATATTGCCATAGTGCAGTGGTTTTCAATCCTGGTCCTCAGAAGTCAGACTGCTGGTTTTCTATCCTACCAGCTAGTTAATTGCAGTTAATTATATTCACCTGGTGTCCCAGGTGTAAATCCCCTGATTAGATGGCTAGAATGAAAACCAGCAGGGCTCTGGATCCTGAGGACCAGGACTGAAAACCACTGCCATAGTGTGTCAATATATTCAGAATGTGTGAAAAGTTGAACTGGGGCATTTCATTACAACAGCATTCTTGCACCAGTTTACTTATGAAAAGGTCATAAAGAGACAAAAATGGAGACACACACACACAAAGTCCTCACAGTCAAGCAACAAACTGAACTATGAGTTTGCGGTGCATTCCCAATAGGAAGCAGTAACACAAGACACACCCTGAGGAAGGCTCGGGAAAATGTTGGCTATGTTTAAGCTCTAAATGCATTTTAAATCAACTTGAGGATATTTGTTGTCCCTGTGTGTGCTTCCCCATGTGTCTTGCACTAGGCAACATTTAGAATTAACAAATATCAGGTCATTTAAATTGAATTTCCTCCATTGCCCATCCCTGATGTATGCATTAAGTCGCCCAACCTAATGCACTTAAAGCAATTTTGTCCACAAGGCGACATAAACACTGCCATCTGTGAATGTTTGCTCACTGCTTACCAAGTTGAATGCTTAACACATTTCCTGAAACGTCATAGAGTGCTTTGATTGCATATTAAATTGATCTCTGGGACAAGATTGGAATTGTTTTCTTTGCATGTAGTGACAGAGGATAACGTTTTGACAACTGTTCACTTCACAAGCCTTCACAGGTTTTCAAAACATTTCCAAGTGCTGGGTGGATGAAAGTAAATCGTTTTCACAATCCCAGGAAATGTGGATTTGATGGTTTTTAAGGTACCAAAACGATTCTCCAAAATGTTTTAAAGTGCAACTGTGTACAAGGCCAAAGTGTAATGCCTTGTGTTCTGTCCCCATCTCTCTCTGTAGGTGGGCCTGGCTGTGGTGAATGGTCAGCTAATGGCAGTGGGAGGCTTTGACGGGACGACATATCTCAAAACCATAGAAGTCTACGACCCTGATGCCAACACATGGAGGTAACTGACACTACAATTGAGAAACAAATGAACCAATACAACAATAATGGTATCTACTCAGCGACCAGCAGCTAGTATATGTCACTCTTGGTCTGTCGGTCCCCACTGTGCATAGAAGTTTCTCAGGCAGTCCCACTGGTGCTTTAGCTCACATAGTAGGGCAGTGGATTTTGATGCAGGTGTCCTGGGTTCTAATCCTGGGGTTGGCCTCTGATTCAAACAGACTTCGACTCTTAAACCTCATGCATACTCGCACATTGCCGGTCCAATGTCAACCCAGCAAGCACAGAATGTTTACATTATGCTGTTTTGACATGGTCAAAAATACTACTAAAACTGCATTTGTAATTGTGTTCACCTGTGATCAGAAAGATGTTTCCCTCACTATAATGTCCATCTATTGTGATACCACTAGCCACCTTTACTTGGAGCAATCCAATCCACTTACAATCTACTATCTCTGTCTAGTGATACTTCATAGGATTCATCGTGCTACCTTATCATCCTTGCGCAAATGATCCACAAGAGCTGCATTTTGCTAAATTAATTTGGGCAGTGGTGAATTGAGTTTGGCACCAGTCCCTGGATATTAACGCCCATTAGTCCATCCCAGTAAAGTAAATTACATAGCTCCTACTGTGGACAATTTAATGCATAGCATTAGTTAAGTTAATCTTTTCGTTTTTATAACATTCATTGATGTTGCGCTCAGTCCAGAACATGCCTGAATAACAGACCATTGATGAGTCCTATTCATGAACTTCCTTATTAGTGACTGCACAATTTAAACAAGTATAGGCCGACTTTAGGCTGCCAATAAGGTAACCTGCACCAATCTGGTCACAGTTTATCACAAATGACATGCTTGTTTTTTTCTTCAAGTGTTTTTCAGATTTGAGGTTCCTGAATGCATAATTTTAATTACTTTCTACTAAATACCTCACCCATTCTTGTCTGCTTCTTTTGTGTTACCCTGCTCACATCCCAGAGTAATAGAATTCGCTCTACGTTCAATCACATAACTTCTACAACATCCTCTGACTGCGTCTCCTCTTTCCAGGTTGTACGGAGGAATGAACTACCGCCGGCTAGGAGGAGGGGTGGGCGTCATTAAAATGACTCACTGTGAATCACACATATGGTAACGTCCCCCTTCCTCTACCATCTCTTCTCTCCACGCCGAAACGGATGCCTCTTTTCACTCTCAAGCCTCCAAAAGAGACGCTGACTTATCATGCAAGGATGAGAGGGAAAAAAGTGGGAGGAGGGAAGATGGAAAGAGGAGAAAGACTATTGACTCTATAGCTCATCCCCACCCCCACCCTCAAGCCATTGACTTGGAAACCCCACCCACGGTCGACTTGATCCCAGTGTGAAGTGCACTGAGAGCAGAAGGCTACCAAGTACCATTACGCTTCCAGTTTGGAGTCAGTTAAAAGTCCCTCTGCCGTGACCTCACCAAAAGTTTTGAAACGTGTCCTCCAAGCTACTCATTGGTCTACAGGTCAGAATGGGATGTTTGAATCAGACGTGTGCGTGTACATGCGTGCGTGTCACACAGGTGAACCTCAGTTTGATCGGGCTTGGGGAGATTATCCTATATAATTTTTGATTGATTAGAGGAGCTTAGAAGTTCAAAAAGTGTGATGAGGTCATCGGATGAGGGCTTTTCAGCCTTTCCAACTGTGATAGCCTCCCGCACTCTCCCTTGAACTAAGACCCCAGCCCTCAAATTCTGGCTAGTGAGGATTTCCCAGACTGAAAAATGGACCAGTAAACTTTCTATTCATTACGACAGATTGAGTAAGACTGCATCCTTTGATTATTTCCTTGAGACACAACACTGCATAATGACTGTCAGTGGTCAGTGCCGGTCTCTCTCATTCTCTCTCTACCATCATTGTGTTACCTTTAGGCCAATGGCTTCATGCTGCATTGAAGCATACATCTCAACCGTGGCCATTCATTCTCTGGGCCACGTGTAGCATTAAACGATAGGAAAGCTGTCAAGCCCTGCTCTTTTGAAGGCATCTGTACTTTTAGGCTGTCGCTTGACTACCAGCCAATCCCATCAGGAGGATGGTGAGGAGGAGGAGGATGGCGAGGAGGAGGAGGAGGAGTAAGAGGAAGTCCTTGTTACTGAACACTCCAACATTTTTATTCCCCCATTTACATTGAATGGGGCTCTGCTGCTGCACTTTAGGATAATGGGACTGTTTTTTATCACACTAACCTTGGGGTTAAAGATTTCAGTTGAGATGCTGCGAGTGAGGTTAAAGGAATACATACAATGTTTGGGAGATTGGCCCTTTGGTCAACTTACCCATTAGGTTCTGAGAACGTAGACACCAAAATCATCCATGTGTCCCCAGTAGATCATTGGCTCAGATGCTCCATGCTAACACTTTAGCATACACTATGTTGAGTGATAGTAGGCCACTAGCATTCTCTCAAAAGTGAGAACATGTTCATAAGTTATCTTGGTAAATAATCTTGAATGATATGTGGCTAAGTCTGGCTACCAGAGTTTGGCTACCATTTCCATAGGGCAAAGGACAGCGGATGAATGTGGTTGCTTAACTGAAAATAATCCTGGCTATCACTCAACATGGTGTATGCTAAAGTGTTAGCATGGAGCATCAGAGCCAATGATCTACCAGGGACACATGGAGGATTCTCATTACTTAACAGGTAAGTTGATCAATGGACCAATCTCCCCAAAACTTACTGTATTTCTTTAAGAATGTAAAGCTTGAAAATAAATTATTTTTTCTTTTTCTAAATGCGACTGTCCAGTGGCCTGGTGGGAAAGACAGGGCCACGTTAAAGATCCATCTCTGGTTGAACCGGCTCATGTTCAGGATGATGCGAAAAAGAAGCTTTGCATGTGAAACTTTTATGAACACCAAATTTTATGACCGAACTAAAGCGATTTCTTCTGCCACCTATTTGAGATGCCTGTCACCTCTGGGTGATAGGTTTCCCAGGATATAGGCACCACCAGGGCTGGGTTGTATTCGTGCTAAATTAAACGTTTTTAATAAAAACTGTAATGCATTTGTTAATAATACAATATTGATTCACAGTTGTTTCTTAATGCGTTGGATTTTACAACATTCTCTGGCCATGTTGATTTCTATTTTTTAAGCCTCATCATATCCTTGATATCTGACGTTTGAAGGAAATCTACTTCCTGGTTGAATTTAAAGAGAATTGAACCCAGTTTCCATAATGTGCTGTGTACTGGACAGACTGTCGAGTGTACGGCTGGCAAGACAAACTGCCTCCTGTCTTACAACAGACTGACAGAAGGAGGAGAGGACATTTTCATGACAGGGGCCTGTGAACTGTTTTTGAAAGGATGGACAACATTAAAATCTTATTGTGTATGTGATTTGTTTGTAATAATTGTTTCCCTTTTTTTTTTTTTTTTGACAAACTCCCATTTATTTTGCATTCATCACAATTCCCCACATTTTGGGGTTCTGATCATATTGCTGGAAGGCAATTGTAAAGTACATTGATAAAGTTGGCTTATCTTTCCAGTTTTGTTAGCGGCCCTCCGATGTGTTACTGAGGTTGTGGTCTCCCAGCTTCATGTGAAACGATGAAAGGGGAGACAGACAGGTGGAGTCGATGGTGAAATTGGTGGTGAAGTTGGTTTTGATCAATCTCAGAATTTATTGCACTGTGATTGGTGTTTTATTTTTTATCTGAGTTCAACTTTCCAAAAATGGGGGAAATGTATCTAAAATAATCATCAGTCAACTTGTGAGTTTTGAATAAGGGTGTTTCCACAGTGCAGATACGATTACAAGAGACATTTCACTCCGTACACTAGAGGATGATGGCCTTGATGCTGTGCAGGAGTGGAACTTACTGCTTTCTCCATGCAACACTTCAGATATGTTTTGACTTTTACTTTTTATAACATCTGCCCGTTTATCAGACAGTTCTGCACTTTAATTCGATAAAGGATTCAGTTTGGAACAAATGCTTTGCTGTAATGGCAGTTAACAAGGCAAGGCACAGCAAGAAAATAAAACCAGGCTGATGTGTTATTATGCATTATATTAACCACCTTTTCATCAGTGAGCAGGTCCTAACGTGAATATTGGTGTTAATGTTCAGTGATATGCCAACTTTAGATGTCGTGTTTAGTTTTCTATTTGATGATACCCAGGAGAATCTCTGAGGGGGGGTTTGAAGTCGCAGGATCACTGTCAGCCCGATAACTTATTATGCAATTCTTGATAATTTATTAAACTGAATGTTTGTGCTTTTGGATGTCTAACAGTCACGCATGCAGATGCTCACACTATGTCAAAGATTCAATTGAACCATTTCATGCAAATTCTTCATATTTTGATATTGGGGGAAGTTTGTAACTGATCTTGCATATTGGTTCTCGTGAATGCCTAGTCACAATAGATGAACATAATACCGTCACCCTTTATGAACAAAAATTCATGGTATGGTATCCGGCCAACTGTGTATGCCTGCTTCTTAAAACCCCCAAGAACATGTTGCTATTTCTCACTGCCACAGAATTAAAGGGGAATACCACTCAATTTAAGAATCCATACATGTTATTCCTATGGTCTAGGACAGTCCAGTCAATATTTGTTAACATAACCAACTCCTGATGTGAGAAACCACAGGACTTGCGATATTAGTAAATTAATGAAAAGAATGGGAGCATGATCTTGTGGACCCACAGAAAGTTTGAATTTTTATACCCAAATGGCTTTTATTCTATGCTGTTATCTGTTTTGAACTGGAAAATGTACCCTTATCTAGAGAAAATCCCCCTTAGTGATCTCAGTCATTGTTACCATCTTTTCAGATTATTTCCCCCCCTCTACGGAGCAGTTCAATATTTTACATGGTAACATCACAGGTTCTAGTCTTAGTTCTCTGGTATTTTAAAACGAATTCTAGGGAGAGTTTTATTTGAATTTTTTATGTTCACAAATATCGAGTGGACTGTCGTAGCAATAGTATTCAGTTGTTAAATTGAGTGGTATTTCCTTTTAATGTGTAAAATAATAATGATGCATTGTGATTGTGATCAACAGAGCTCAAATAGCCTTCAGCTGGTAGCCAATATAAACAACATGTCTGTGATTTCTGATGTTGGTTTTATGTATCAAACAGCCACTTTTCAGCCGTGATCACGACAGCAGCCCTGGGCTGATCGCCATGTTCACTATGAAAAGGATAAAACTTCTCCCCGGAAATGAATGTGTCTGTCTTTCTTTGCAAGGTCTATAATGGGAATACTATAGAGGATAGAGACAAATGGGAGAAATTATTTAAGTCTATATAAGCTTGGACTGGATGGGAGTCAGCTTCCATAGGCCTCCGTCGTTTGGTCTGCATCATGATCATGAAGTCTTGATCAACACTTTCTCTGAGATTTGACCTTGGTCTTGCCGCTGTGCTTGGCTGATCCCAGTGCTGTGGAGACCTGGTTCAGCCTTCCAGCTGACAGATCCAGTAGAAGTGGCTCTTCAACCCCTTTATGAACGTCATCAATACCAACACTAATGTCCAGAATAATTTTTTTTTATAACTTTGGACTAAATGGAGCAAATCTGTGCATTCTTGTGGCTACTCAGGAAAAAATAATCTACAGATAGCCTGTACAGAACACAATTTTGACAAAGAACAAATCCACGCTAAGACACGTTTAACAGCTACTTATTGTAAGTCGCTTTGGACAAAAGTGTCTGCTAAATGACGTAATGTAATGTAATGAACTGGTGATGTACTTTGCATTTCAGCGTCCATTTTGTTGTTTGGTGGTGTATTTTTAAGCGGTGCAGCCGCTTCTCTACGTGACGTGTGTCCGTTCGTAGCATGAGATTTAGACCAATCAGGAGTAGCCCGTGCACCGCTTACTTCACCACCTGGGTGTGATTTTCTTGTTCCTGTGAATACCTGGCCAAATGTAGATGATGAGATGGTCAGATATTTCCAGCAGCTACAATGGAGTTTGATAGCAGATCATTTTTTCAGCTATCTAAAACAATCATACTGGGAGAAATCCATCATAGAAGAGGAAGAGATACCAATTCTTCCACCTACAGTAGCCTCAATAGACCATGATGCTATGCAGCCACAAGACTGCATTGCAAGGCGTGACTCGCTTTTTCTCGACTAGAAAAACTCTCGCTCTCTTGTTCTTACTACACGATTGTTATTGCTCTTTCCACTTGCACGCTCTCTGGGGGTAGTTGAAAGGCATTCTGGGAAACAGGAAAGTGGGTACAACAAAAAAGTAAATCATCCAAAACATTTCATCACAAAATAACATTGAACATCACAGATTGATGACATCTAACAGTGTAAGAGGATCTAAGGGGGGAATTTTTCTTTAAATACTGTCTGACAGACCGTGAACCAAATGAAACCTTGGAGTTGCTAAATACCTCACTGCAATTACAGGGCTGACTTCATGCTGTGGGACCGTACTGCATTATGGCCGTCTCCCTGACTGCACAGGAAGACATCCTGTGACAGTGAGGCAGGAGAAAACAATGAACATCCCATCAGCTGAAACCAAGAATAAAGCACAGGAGTGACATCTGGAACATCATTTGCATTTTCTTTGGTGGTGCTCATGCAAAGCATTACTAAGGGTGTGAGCACACCTACAGTTTGTTTTGTTTGGTCTGGATCATAGCGGGAAAATTTACTTTGTTGCATTTTTGCATTTGGTTCGTTAAGGTTCACACCGCCCAATTACCAAAATTAATCAAAGTGCTCTGGCATCTTTTAAAAATTCTGCTGTAACCTTGATAGCATTCATTTCCCCATTGTTTTCTCAGGAATGAACACAATACACAAGGACACTAGTTGTCATTTCAGCATTTGTCATTTGTCACTTCCCCATACATCACTGATCTGTGATCTTTTTTTGGTGTAGCTGGTGTTGCTCACACACAATGATTCACAGTTATGTTGACCAGATTTTTTTTGGATTCAGATCAATAGCGGGCTTTTTGTCTCCAAGCTATTGAAAGCATTGTAGTCCAAATGTCAGAGAGGAGAAGAAAGATGGATGTTCGCTCACAGTCAGTCGCAGCAAATCAGCAACTGGAGCCTGAAGTCCAGGCAGCGCATTCAAAACAGTGTTGGGAGTTGGGAGTTTTTGTTGCCGGTTTTACTTTCTTTGAACTATATTCCTTTTTTGTTGGGGAATGACAGACGATTGTTTCTGTTGTCTATTATATAAGTAATACAATATGATTTAATTTTAAAAAGCAATATAAACTCGTGTCATTAATGTCATTAACGTGCCCATAATGTAGCACAAGGCTAGACACATAATGTAATGCGTTTTTCTGCAGACAATGCAATAAGTTATGTTTTATGTCACTTATTATATTACGAGTTGAAAATTTGTGGTCACTATTGTTATATATGCATCATGTAATCCAGTTATACTTACATTATGAGTTGCTACAGAGGTTCTTCTGAGGAAAAAGAGGGCTTGTATTTTATTTTTTCATGCTGTGCTGCACAGAAGCATTGAGGTTACTTGTTTGCCTTCTTCCAGCGAACACAATGACTATTGTTTTTGGTGATTGGCCACTTCTGCCATGTCTGTGTCAATTCAGGTATCGTGTTAAAAAGTGTCATTGTATTCTTGAACTATGCATATTTATCCAGAGATTGGACAGATGTGCGATTGCCATATGCACACATAAGTTCAGTATTCATCTAGCCTTACTCTGAATTTCCTTAGTAACTTGTTTATGTATCTTTACCTCCATCTCCTTCCTCATCTCTTGCCTTCTATCTCTCCCTCTCTTCTTCCTCCCATCCCTCTTCCTTGTCCATCCTTCCAAATCACCCTTCCCCTCATCCATCTCTCCCTTCATCTCCTGTAACTCCATCTCTCAATCTTTTCCTCGCTCTGTCTTTCCATCTTCCCCTGCACTTGACCTATCTTTCCTTCCTGTTCTGAGCAACGCACTGAATCAACTGTCTCCGGTGGAGCTGCTCATTGGCCACCAGTAGAAGAACTGTGGTCATACTGGGCAGCTCCCAGTGTGAATGAGTGGAACTGTGTGAATGTGAAGCAGGACATTCCAGGAAAGGAGCATGCGTGTTCAGTTGACTTTCCCTGGATAAATAAAGGTTAAAAAAAAACCTGCAGTCTACAGAGTTCTTGAATCCCCACGCCATTCCGATCCAGGACCCATCAGTGTTCCTGCATGTGGATGCTGGGCCTCCCGCTCCTCTTCCCAGCCCAGAGAGGTGAAGCTGGAACATCTGAAATTGACCCGTCATCCATCTTTACTGCTTCAGTGCTCCAGGATGCAGAATTACTCCACTCAATACCACACAAGGTGAGTCATACAGAACACAGAGTTCCCCTAAATTCTTGTCAAATGTTTGGTATGGTGTCTGTTTTACATTTGAAATGATTAAAGAAATTCCCAAAGAAGAGATCAATAAGCTACTACTGCTACTTCCTAGTAGCAGCGACACAAACTGGCCACAGGAAAACAGCAGAATGATGCTACAACATAAAGCAAGAGCTAAGATGGGAAGACATGGGAGAGCTTCTTGTTTTCTCAGGAATGAGGGAATAGTGTTGCTGTGCCGATGCTCCAAATAACCACCATGGTGCTTTTACAGTAGTAAGCTGCCACCGCCACTGCACCGCTCCCTGAATACTCTGTATGCAACATGTCATTTTAAAGCTGCATTATGCAAGATTTGCATGTAAAAATACACCCGTTTTACCAGCTTAAATAACAAAGTGGGGCCGCAATAGAGAAGAGCATGTCATCCTTCCTAATTGAGACGCCATAGATTCACCTTATTTGCCCAAATGAAATTGTGGTGTTGGGTATGGTTTCTGGTGGGAAATCTTCTCCACACACATCAAATGACAAATCATTACACAAGGTAAGATCTTTTCCCCCTCTCGTCCCTTTGGTTTCCTTTGGTATAAAGCATCACAGACTAATAGAAGTCCTCAAAATTCAGACAGTTACCTCTGACCCTTCTCTGTCCACTCTTTGTCAAAGACGTTACAGCCTTTGGTATAAAACAAACACAGACCGGCTGGGCTGGTAAACATGAGCTGATGCTGTGTGCAGTTTACTGATGTCACCTTACCAGATTTCTGGGTATTGAAGTCTTCAAAATTCAAACAGTAACCTTTCACTGCCATTTGGGGCCGCTAACATGCCAAAATGGCATAGTGCAACTTTAAGCCAAAAAGTCTTACAAGGCAATCGGAGATCTCCGCCTACCAATCGCCTGGAGACTTTTGAATGCAAGGTAGTTGCTAGAACGGCGGAGAGTACAGCCGCTAAAAAACCTACGCCTGCTGCTCTGGAAATCTACGCCCCTTACTTTTTGTACAGTGTTTACAAGCACACGACTTCTGCATGTCACCGCCCCAATATGAAAGGCCGCCCTAAAGACGTTTGATTGGTTCTGCAATGCAGTTGGTTTTTTTTACTCTAATTGTTTCCACCCAGTTTTAACAACGAAACCTGGTTGAATGTCCTCAGTCTCTAGTTGAGCGAAGCGTTTAGAGACTGACTTGTGAGTCTAGGCAATGGCATGTTCCAAATGTGCAGATAATTCCCATAAACACTTATGTATATACACTGCTTTGAAGAAAACTTCAGACAGGACATTGGTAGTGGTTGTATAAAATCCTGTAGATGGCCATTCTTTTGGTGTGATTATGGCGAACCTAGCCGCATCATCATCATACCCATAATCATAGTAAAGTACACCCACTTGGGGATTATTGCTATATACTGAAACACATAAAGTTAGTTATACACACACCATGCACTTCTGGACTTGCAGGGATAAGATGAGCTGGGGTGTTGTATAGAAAGGTTTCTCTTGTTGTTGCACACTGGCCCCAGAGGCTATGCTTGGTTGGAGTGGAGGCAGTGAACAGTGAATTGCCAATGGGCTCTCCATGCTATGC
>OMLI01060085.1:14449-25242 GCA_900302605.1 Rondeletia loricata
TAAAGAGAGGGGACGGGGAGGGGCGGTAAGGCGAGGAGGATGAAGGAAGAGCCGTAGAGCCAGATCACTTCTCCTCGACCCCCCATCTTCACATGTAAATGGAATGATTGAATGTGTCATTTAAAAGTGCCACAGTTCAGATGAAGAGAAATCTGTTGTGTTGTTGATGTCGGCCGGTGAAACGCAGCCTTATTTGTTACAGTCGACGCATATTTTCACATACATTATCGAAAACGCTCTCTTGCGGGACCGTTTGCCTGCATTTGTGGAGTGCAGTGACATGAATTAGAGACTTACATTCATTGGGGTATACATCTGACTGGATACAGTTAGAGTATAAAAGACTGAGTGAGCTAGACGAATGTGAATTGATGTTTCTGTCTTCCCCACCTCTCTGTCTGTCTGTCTCTCTCTCATTCAATCTCCCACCCCTTTTTTTTTACTCTCCTCACCCCGTCTTTCGTTCTGTCTCTTTATCTTGAAGGATCCCAGCGGATAAGTGACAGTGAAATCTCAGACTACGATTGTGAAGACGGTGTTGGGGTAATAACAGGTAAGCTACTAAGGCCGTAATAACATAGTAATAACACTTAGTCATACTGTATAAAGTACAAGAGCCATAAATGCATGGGAATGAATGCATCCGCACGACAAGAGACTCAAATCTGAAATCGCTCTAAATCAAATGACAAAGATTGAGCCCAGCAAAGATTTTGACGTTGAATGGATGTTGATACGATGGCCTGCACCAACACTGAAAACCTATGTAACTATAGCATGGAAATGAAAGTTAAGACGATATCTGGAGTCGTCCAGAGCTGCTGCCTGCATCGTTTTGTGAAATCACCTAAACATCTTTCTGATATCAGTTCAAACCAGTTTCCAAAGCCGCTTTAATATGAATTTTCACCGTGCTGTAATATCATATTGTGAATTTTGTGTTCGTTTGGGTAGACGTTGAACTTGGCCCCCTCCTGTACGTCACAGTCCATCAAATGCTTGCTGGGGGTGAACAGCTTACAAATAACCACTCTATAACATATTAGCAGAGTAAAATGCTGCAGCAGCACAGTGAGGAGCAGTGAGGTTTTGTCTACCTCTGCACTGCTAGTTGCTGTTCCTGCTGTATACACCCTGGCTCCAGCAGTACGCCCACGCTGCACATCAGGAAAGGAGAGGCAGAGCTGTTACCAGTCAGAGAGAGACAGAATGAGAAAAAGACAGAAAACGACTTTAAATTTGTCATCCTTGACAAAATGATGCTAAAGTATGTAGGGTAGCCATAGCAAAAAATAATGGCTTTTTAAAGTTTTGCACAGAAAAGAAGAGTGCATTGGCTTCCTTTTTTCAAGTGTTCTTTTACCCTTTTCAAACAGACTTTAAGCAGACTTATTTTGGAGAAGCATAAAGCAAGTTTGCACTCTGGTATCTCCTCTCAAATAATATCCCTCTGTTTTTTCTGTCACCTGCTGTTGTGTTTCAAGCACAATCCAAGCCCCACGAGAGTGCCAAAACCGCGCCGTCCTCATTTGCAGGAAAGGTATTGCTAAATCGGGGTGTAGAACTGGAGACAGCTGCCTGCGCTATTCTTCAGCGTGTGGTAATGGTTTGCATCCTTATTAGTAGATCCAGGCCACAGAGAAAAAGGGAGGGAAGGAAAGAGAGACATAGAGAGCGAATGCATCAGAGAGAGAGAATGGAATAGATTACTGTAGCAAACTGCCTCTCAGACAGACAGGCAGACAGACAGACAGACAGGGGGGGCCTGGGCTTGCTGATGATACTGTAGCTGAGGGAAGCCCTCCTCCAGCCTCTTTAACATTCTCATCAGCCCCTCACTGCCTCACCATGCCAGTCCCCTTCACTTCATTCACAGTAAAGGGAATACCCCTTCGCTCAGCTGTGTTCGCACCCTCCTCTATGCTCTACTCGGGCTCCACCAGATCTCAGCTAATCCTTCCATCTTTGCATTAAACTGCTGACACTATTACTTCCAAAGGGGGAAGAAAAATAATATTTTGATGCATTTAATTTTATGGCACACCGACTGCCAGGTTTCTAATTGTATGGTACATACAGCAGGCAGCCATTGTAACTAAAATGCATACAAGTAATTAATGCATAGGTTATGCTAATGTTACTAGATTAATCCTGCCTTTGGAACTATAATTGCCAGTACAGAGCTTTTTTGGTGCAGTGGAATTCTAGAATTGTAAACACAAATTTTGTAACATTTGCAAAGTACATTTGATGTTGCTTTGTCCCTCGATCTTGTTCCCTACTCCTCCACTGATGCAGGCCCGTCCTCTTGTTAAATTCTATTAATTGTCAGTAAAGGTTTTCCTCTTTATATGTGCTGTACTCATGCGTGAAGCAGCATTTCAAGAGAAAGAATATATTTAATTTGGCTCTGCATGCAAGTTGATTGCTGTGCTGCATAGTTATCTCTGTATTGGAGCTGCTATTTAGAAATGGCGGATGTTTTCCCTGTTAAATCTTAATATGCATCATAAGTTGAAATGTTAAATTTTTTCCTGTTTTTAGCTTTTGATTGTAAAAAATGATGTACTATTCAGAATTTGACTTTATCATTGCATCTGCTTGTAATTAAGATGCATAATATAACTTCGATTTGAGGATGTTTTGATTTATTTCAACTACCACACTGCACAACTACCACAAAACCGTTTATGAAAAAGAAAATCCTATTAATATATTAATAACATACAATATTAATAACATTTTGTAAAACTGACTTAAGTGAAGGTCAACTTTTCTTTATCATTACGTCCCATTTCCCCCTCTATTCTTACTTTTGATTCGGTTATGTTTAACTCATTTTAATGTGCTATACACTCTATTGAATATCAATCAACTTTAATAGTGCTAAGCATTGACCTTAACCATGGCTGCTAGCCATGTCTGATTATCGGTTAATGAACTCTTTCAAGTTCAATGGACTAATCAGTCTTGCAGAGAAAATTCATTATAATGTTTCTGATTTTTTTAAAGGCTATTTTCTTGTTTAATGCACAATGTTAGCACAGTGAATGAATCGCACCTATATTGAAACCAAGTCCTCATTTATTTATAAGGACTCAGCATAATGAAAATAGAAAATCCATCACCTGTACAGAATGGCATTTTGCATAAGTTTTGTCTGTTACTAAGCTATTACTGGATGTGGCTAAACTGGTTCTGCATCATTAGCAATCATCATTTTTCATTAACCAGGTTAACCACAAACAGTCTGTTTCACCCACTTAAAAACGGAGGACAATCCACATTGAGGTGTTAGAAGGCAAAATTAACACCGAATTTTAAGTCCACTGCTGTCACTGAGGTATCAGATGTTGATAAGGAACCATAACCCAACACCCCCTCCCTCTTGATCCTCCTTACTTCCTATCCCTCCATCTCTCCCTTTCTTTATCCCTTTATCTGTTCACAGACTACCGGCCAAATGGTCGAGACCTCCAGAGCTCCACGTTGTCCGTCCCTGAGCAGGTGATGTCGTCCAACCACTGCTCGAGGTCGGCCGATATAAACCGGGCGCGTTCACGCTCTCCCAGCGTTCCCCCACCCTCCAGGTAACTAATGCTCGGCCTACCACTAGGCTGACCATTGATTTCTGGGTAAACGCTGTGTGTGTGTTTCTAGGTGTTCCTGATCGTGTTCATGTGATGATCATGTATTTAACATTGTGTGTGTCTTTTGTGAACCTTTATTTGTTGAAGCAGGATGCCCAAATGTCCATGCTTAGTGATCCACACAATTTTGATAAATGAAGGGTAGTATACGCTGTAATAGCTTAGAGGAAAGGAGTGCTATTCCAGGTTACTTTACATTTCGGTTGTAGCACTATGCTACTTGCATTGACTGTCAAATGCCACATCGCCCCTATGCAGTGTCATATGGATCTGAGACAGTATTTCTCAAGTTCACATTGAATACCACACGTAAAGGTGAGGCCATGTATCCCCTGGCCAGTAGGGGGCAGTGTGTAGTGTGTACAATACAAGGGGGGTGATCCAGTCCACTTCTGTCATACAGCAGAAGTCTGGACCCGGCCTATGACCCCGGGCCTTCTCAGTACAGCTCTTCCACTAGAGTGGACCACCGCGGTGTGTCCGAAGACAACTACTCACCTGACAGGTACACACACTCCAGCTTACACTCCATGAATGCGTACAGTAGATGCATGCACACATGCAAGCATGCATGAATAGATGCTGACAAACACGCGTGGGTGCTGATGGGTAGACATGCAGGTACAGTAGATGTCTATGCACGCACGTTCGCACAAATGCATACATACACTTGTGCACGTTGCCGTTTTGCCTTAAACGCTCTGGAAACTGATCTCGTTGTGATGTTCCGGTTCTTAAAGAGCAACCTGCTCTATTCCCAGGAAACTCTAGACAAAAATGTGCTGATCTGATACAGTGGTGTGGGTTTCCTCTATACCTCCACTTTCTTCCTCTCTGTGTTTGTTTTCCTGTATACTGCATTACTCCGAACCTCAGACTAGTTACAGTCACCATATAAACCAAACACATGCCAGTTGCACTTAATGAGGATGTAAGAATGAGAGTGAGTTTTAATATCGGCTCATAATGTCAGCGAGAGGGAACTGAAGCGATACCTCCAGGAATAGAGAGAGATACATGCTGAAGTACCTGCAGTGGCTACTGGATCTGCCTCGCTTTCAGTTGCTCGTCCATATTGGAAAGAGGAATTGTGGGGAATTATTCAAATAATTACCACCAGTATATATATGTATTTTTCTTTGGCCATTTTCGCCAATCTCTACTAAAGGCGATTTTGCTCATCTCCATTGCTGCAAAAACCACCTTTATGGAAGAGGTGGTCAAGGGGAAATGGTCAGTTATCCTCCATCAGCACTTATATTCTGTGAGGTTTGGTAAATGTTGCTCCAAGAAGCAAGAGTCCACTCAGAGCCTTGGCACTGCCAGGCCACAGCTACTTTCCCCCGTCCAATTAACTTTATTTGATATTTCTGAGGCATGGCCTAAATCAGCGTCAGACACAGGAAATGCACTTATCTAAATTGTCTGGGACAGTGCTCAGTATATTTCAGCTGCTTTAATGAATGACTTCCGGTTATTTATTGAAAACAGTTGAAAATTACACAGAAAATGAGTCATGGAGAATTAGGAATTGTCCCAGAACTCCTCCAGTAATAAACATTCTTGTTGAATGTTGATAGATTTTTGTGTGGCTGGTATTTTGTTTGTAAGTTGTGTCATTTTTATGTATGTATTTTTACTATGTTTATGTACCAGTACCTTTTGTGACATGTTTTTGAAAATGTGACTGTAAGAGAAATGTTACAGTATGTAATGTGCATGATACCAGAACACCTTTAAGGGAAAGAAAGCTGTTTAATCATACCAGTTGTTTAATCATACCATCTCAGAGTAGAGGTGACAACACGCAGGTTTAGGCAGTTTGCCTCTGCTGTTCTTTCCTTTACTT
Source organism: Rondeletia loricata (assembly GCA_900302605.1). Taxonomy (NCBI): domain Eukaryota; kingdom Metazoa; phylum Chordata; class Actinopteri; order Beryciformes; family Rondeletiidae; genus Rondeletia; species Rondeletia loricata. Next base: position 19,949 of record OMLI01060085.1, read on the forward strand.
CTTCAGTGTGAACGCTGCTGGTTTGTTAGGTGCACCACATCCATCTGTCTTTGTGATAGAGCTGAGGAAGACATCGCCTCACCGTCTTATTTCTCAACCTCTCTCTTATCTTCCTCACCTATTTTTCCTCTTCTTCGACACTGTTCCATCAACCTATCCCCTGAGCTTTCTCAGTCTCTATATTTCCTATTTCTTTGAGAAATCTCTCATTCTCTCTCCCTGTTTCCCTCTCCCCTTCGTCTGTCTGTCTGTCTGTCTCCATTTCCGTCACTCCTTTCCTCCTCTTCTTCCTCAGCCCCATCTCAGATCCATCTCTCTCTTGTCTCCTCCCTCCATGTGGTTGCAGCCATTTTCTCACCCTACCTCGAACCAGACATACTCAGCCTATTGATGATCCTCAAAAGGACCCCAGGTAGACCTTTACCTGAGCATGCATGAAGCCCCACCTCTCCTCCCATCCCCCACTTTCCAACCCCAAAACCCCCCAACTCCAACCCACAACCCCTTCCTCTTCTGGAAGCTGCCCACCAAAGCTTCAAATCTGGGTGTTGAACTTATGGCACTGACATTTTGGCACATTTTCTATCAAGTCAATGCAAAGTAAGGACCTCGCAATTTTCTCTCAATCTGAAGTTAAGTCTACCAAGCCTAACTACAGTGAGGGAGTTAAATATCACCAGACATGGGTTTGTGGAGACACTATGGGCCACTTTGCATTACTAGGCCATTGTCAGTGCCATCAGTGTTGTGTTGTGGTGGTAAGGTATATATTTATTCTGCACAAGGACAAATATATACATAATGTTGAACAGAAGAGTAACTCTATGGCCATTCACTTCATCCATCCAGTATCAGCATCGCTCACGCTCACTGTCTCTCCTCATTTCAGAATCATAAACACATAAGCGTTCTTCCCACAGACACATTGTACCATGTAATATAATTAATTAGGTATGGTTTGATTTATGGGAAAATACGAGTCATAGATAAGCAATTTTCGAATTTGTCTTTTGATTTCAATCACCGAAGACGTTACTGTGACAATGCTGTGAATGGATAAGTGGCCCATGGGTTTTTGTGTTTGTGAAGTTTTGTCCCGCAGAGGTGGTTTCCCCTGCCATTTAGTGTATACAATATGTAGAACATTAGCCTTACATATCTTGCACTGTGGGTCTCTGGGATAGTAGAAAAGGTGTGTGTTGGATCAAACTAGAGTACTGCAATAGAAGCAGAGTCTACTGTCCGTCTCTAAAGGGAATCCAAGAAGGGTATTCCAACTTTTCCTTTGCAGGTTTTTTCTTCCTGTTTCCCCCCTCTGCAGAAATAATGAAATGCTGACCAGTTGTGATATTTTTTCGCCAGCCGCAACCACCGTGTGTACCCCATCTGCCGAGAGGAAGCAGTCAGGTTACTGCGTTCCACTAGGATGGCCCGTGCCAATTCTGAGGGCGCCTGCTCCTCCGACTATGACTATGAGAGGTATTGACATGCACGCTGTATCTGTGCATCCGCCATCTTGTGATCTCCTCAAGTTGTCCCTCGTCCATCTTTTATTAATCCGTGATCGTGAAACGTGATGACAGAAAATGATATCCTGTCTGATATCGGTGTTTGTAAAGGAGTCATTACAGCTCTGGTGAAGTTGTGTAGAAGTACAATGATGATACACAACTGCCTCAGTATGCTGAGCATCGAGGCTTGGAGCTATTTGTGTTGCTGGTATCAGCTGTAAGTACACTAGTTGTACAGTATAGTGCTGTTTCTCTGTTGATGTCCTTGTTTATGTACCCGTGCACAGTATACCCTCAGCGGTATGTTGATCAGTGGTGCGTGTGATTATTAGTGTTGTCCTTTTTTATTTGGTATGGGTGACTGCTTATTGCTCACCCATACATTGGCATCTCTGATGCATTACTCTGGGCTGCACAGTAGCTCTGTAAATTCTGTGGTTGCCCCTTGGCTTACTGTTGTTGCATCTGGTTAGACTGGGCTGCCAGGCCGTGCCAAGCACCCATAGAAAGGCACCCATCCATCCCCAGGACCCACGCCAGTGTGCCAATGAAATGGGAGCTCACATCGCCCCCTCCAGAGAAACGCTGCAAATGACTCCACTTTTCTCTGTCTTCAATCTTCTGCCCGCTGCCATCTGGCTTTCAGTCAGAAATAACGTGACGTTTGTGCCATTTCTCTCCTCTCCAGCAGTGAAAAAGTGATGAGTCCTCAGAACTCAGCCCGAGAGCCTGACTGACTTTATTAAAGTGTCACAAAGTTTCCCTAAGGCCCAGCCTGGCTGGACTTCAGGCTCAGCCCAGCCTAGATAGCCATTAAGAAGAGCTCTCCGTCTCTGTCTCTGTCTCTCTCGTTCTATTTCTGTCTGAACTGGCAGAGAAAAGAAAGTGGCTGGGGTCGCCATGTTAGCCACAGATGAATTGAATAGATTTCCCTCCTCTGTTCAAACGGTGACTGTTTGTTTCCATCTGCATCCAGATGGAGTAGAAGCAACAGAGAGAATAGAAGACACGTGTAAAGAGGAAAAGTAGATGGAGCTGTGGAACAGAGAAGGAAGGAGAGCACTAGTGGAGTCTGAGCCCTTTGGCAAGTGTCTTAGTTTAGGTGATTTCCCCCAGAACTGACAACATATTTTTCATGGTTCTGTTGTTTAAGTGCATGTCCCTAGAGTTCACGTTGCGTGGGATATAACCTGCAGCGTATAGGCAACAAAACAACAGCTATTCCAAGCACAGAAAACTCATATTTTGGACTCACTTCAAATCCCATGAGAATACAGTGAACAGCGCTATTCCAATGAGCAGCACAACAGGTGTATACGGTAGGGCTGTATCCTGTATCCAGCAGACCAAACCTAATGAGTTGTTTGATTCATAACAGACATTACCTTCACATTACCCATAAATCCCTGCCCATAACGACCTTATGATGGAAGCCCACTAATGATTATGATGATCATCATCACCGTGAATGATCGTAAAAAAAGAAAAAAGATTGAGGCTACTTAAGGTCACTGACTGATGAGACACTGTTTTGCTATTGGAGACAAAAGGAGCATCTCCTCTACTGGACAATTCTTCACACTGCAAAAAGCTTGCAGACACTACAAGACTGTGACAAGATTAACCTATCCCAGTCAAATTTACAAGATTGAGGTGTCTGTCGTACCTCTAAAAGTTGCTCCACCTCTGTAGATTTGTCAACAAATTGGTTGCTTAATTAATTGAAATAAGTCTGTTGGTGTCTACTAGCCCTAGTAGAAGCAGCTGTCACCTTATTGTACTGTACAGACACCAACATGTCTTCTGTGTTTTGTGTTTTGGGATATAATGGATATAATGTTTTTTTTTTAAATAGTATTTGGAGAAACTGATGGCCATTTGCAGGGATTACGCAATGTTTATGAATTGAAACTGATAAAGAATTTACACAATTGACTTAACATGATGCATGCTTCTCTCCTCTAAACCCCTGTACCTGTCACAGTTTGTCTTGTAATAGAGACTTGTCATATATATTCAATATCAAGTGGGCTAATTTGAATATTTCACTTTATTCTGATATGTGCAGTGTTGTGCCATTGGTGAAAATGCCTTTTCTTTCTGCAAGATAATTTTATACAATACCTCTGTACAATATCAATGAATTTTCCTACTTGAGAAACCTCACCTGCTTTTTCCACCAGCTCTCCAGAACGACAAGATCTTCTTCATCCTCACTGTGCCAAAAATAATCATTTATTTTAAATCTACTGAATTACTCCTTCATAACGGCAGGGCATTTTTCACGAAATCACAGATCTAATAAGCCAAACGCATTGTAAAGATACACATAGATCACTTTCCCCTCACATTTCTCTTCAATAGTCTACCTCAAACAGACCACATTCAGCCGAACACTCACCCATCACCCACAGAGAGACAACACATGGTCCCTGCCAGTCCTAGACACCCTGAGGACTCCACTGCTCTGTCCTGCCAGTGGCTCCATGTACAGTACAGTGCCATGCAGGACCTGCCTAGCCCACTGTCCATACTGTCCACCCTCAAAATGAAAGAATTCAGCTGCTCTTGGAGAATAATAGACAAAGCTTTAATGTTAAAAACCAAAATGTACAGAATTGCATGTATAGTCAACAATAAATATATTCCATGACATCCAAAGTGGCCACCTCAGGGCCCATAGACCATTTTGGATGTCATGGAATATATTTATTCTCAACTATGCATGCAATCCTGTAACCCTGACAAAGGCTATTACAGCCACAACATGTTGGTTTTTAACATTAAAGTGTTCTCCAAGACTAGCTGAATTATTTCATTCTATTGGTTCACTTTGATTCATGCACCTTGGAGGAGCTGCGAGGTTGTGACGTATTTGTTTGCCCTTCATACTGTCCACCCTGCCAGCATACTGTCCCTCCCCTATGGGGTCCCACTGAGTGCCTGCCTATCTCTCACTAACCTCCATAGGAACCACGGAGCCATGGATAGACACGAGTATCACAGCAGGTCCCGCTCTGCAGACCAGCGGCCCACTATAGAGCGCCCCACGTCCCGCTCGCGCTCCACTGAACGCCCCCACGACTCTTCGCTCATGAGGTCCATGCCGTCTCTGCCATCTGGGAGATCAGCCCCTCCCTCACCCGCCTTGACGAGGTGTGACCCAGATCGGAGACGCTAGCTAGCTCAGCACAGAAGCAGCCTGGAGTTTTAGTTCTGCAAACATTTGTCGGAGGCAGAGCTGCTCTGGAGGCAGAAATACTCTCATTGGTTAAGTTAAACCTCAATGGGCGGAGCCAAAGAGCCACCATTTTCTGGCTAAGTAACATTAGACTGAAGCCCAGTGAAAAAGGCAAGGGAAGAGAGGAGGTAGCTAATATTATGAAGCCTAGTGCTGTTACTAACTGAAAAAATGCAAGTTATCTAGGTTAGCTAGTTAGCCTAGCTGACCTTCCAGGTTCATACTAGCCATACTAGCCTATAGCTATGTAAGCTAGTTAGCCCGCTGACCTTCCAGGTTCATACTAGCCATACTAGCCTATAGCTATGTAAGCTAGTTAGCCCGCTGACCTTCCAGGTTCATACTAGCCATACTAGCCTATAGCTATGTAAGCTAGTTAGCCTAGCTGACCTTCCAGGTTCATACTAGCCATACTAGCCTATAGCTATGTAAGCTAGTTAGCCCGCTGACCTTCCAGGTTCATACTAGCCATACTAGCCTATAGCTATGTAAGCTAGTTAGCCTAGCTGACCTTCCAGGTTCATACTAGCCATACTAGCCTA
>OMLI01060100.1:0-14797 GCA_900302605.1 Rondeletia loricata
CACACCCGAGCACCTATAAAACAGTAGCGCACTTGTTTGTGTTGTAAAATCATATATTTTGTCCAGTTCAAAATACATATCTAATTTTGTATCTTGTTTTCTTCCTAAAAGCGTTCTATCAGAATCAGAGACTCAAAGTTTGGCTTGGCTTTGGTGATAGAGAGTTCGCAGCAGGTAACTTATTGTAATTCTGTTTGGGGTTTTTTTCCCTGCTCTTTGAGTCTTGGTAACTTGACCTAATCACTGCCAAGGAATATTATGGGTCTCTTTTCTGGTATTTGAGCTTGTAATTTGACACAAACAAACACTGTCTTCTTGGTTTTAGACCGGAGGCTATGTGCTTGGATTTAAGATTGACCCAATGGATAAGCTTCAAGATGCAGTGAAGGAGATCAACTCACTGCATAAGGTGTACTCTGCCAACCCCATCTTCGGAGTGGACTATGAAATGGAGGAAAAGGTACACATGCTCAATATTGGAACGACTGACCCTGAACACCTCTTCAGTATAACATTAAAACATCTAAGATACAGTAAATTGCTGAAGCTGGACACCAGAAAAAAACATTCGGTGCCATTACAATGTTATTACACGTCTATTTTTGAATTACTGTGTCATTTCCAATAGTGTTTTTTTGTTTCCATTCCCTTATGTAACTTTGACTGAATACTTCAGTGTGGCTTGCCTCTCCCCCAGTTCAGTTGATGTTGTTGTCATAGCGCTGTTTTTCCTAACAATGATTCCAGCCCCAGCCGCTGGAGGAGCTCACAGTGGAGCAGCCCCCTGATGATGTGGAGATTGAACCTGATGAGCAGACTGATGCTTTCACGGTGTGTGTGGCCCCTGGCCAGCCTTGCACTCATCCTTCCCCTGGGAGTCTACAGTTTGCTTTTCACACTCTCAGAATAGCTGGTGGCTAATACCCTCGCACATAATGAGGCACAAACATGAATTTGTGCCAATTGCCATGGCAATTTGTGTTGCCTGGTGCTCCTGTTTGTTAGTTAGTGTTAGTGCTCATCGGACAGCAGTAACCTATTATTACAGTAAAAATGCAGTGGTTATTTTGCTCAGCTGTATGAATTGTGTGTGATTTTGTATTCGCTTGCTTTCAGGCCTACTTTGCTGATGGCAATAAGGTAAAATCTCACAACCAACTTCATCCTCAGCTGTAATTGTATACCCCAAATTGTATATGCTCTATAACGTTTGTACTCTAAAACCTCTGGTCACTTTTAATTTGTTTACTGTCACTCCAAAGCAACAAGACCGGGAGCCGGTGTTCTCCGAGGAGCTGGGCATTGCCATTGAAAAGCTGAAGGAGGGCTTCACACTTCAAGGATTATGGGATGTTATGGGCTGAAATAGTATTAAACAATGTTTTACTTATGTATGTACTGTAAGTATGTACTTAATGATATAAGCAATTATGTTGTATTTATTTATAGGTCAGACTAAAAGTTGTACAGCTGATGCACACATAGATCCTATTTGTAATAAGAAAATATTGTATTATACGAAAGATGAATATATTGTGGGGTTATTGTATAAAGTATCTTCTGTACTATTGAGTAGAACATGTGAAGTACGATGTATTTTGAATTGTTTAAGTACACAGAATAAATGTATTTAGATATACTTTAGAGAGTGCATCATTTTTTAACATTCCAAATATTTCTGATACATGCAGTAGGCTTGTATTGAGCTCACATGGCAAGGTACAATTCATTTGTATGTGGGGGAGTCACAAGGATCTCAAGCTAAATACAAAACTACAAAAGGAGCTCAAGTATTTTACAAATGCAAAAGAGAACAAACTGTCACCTGCTGGGGCAGCAGCTGTTCACTGACCCCGTCTAGTAAGGTCATTCCTCCATGGATATACTCACACACATACACTGACTCACACGACTGATCCCATAATTCTGTGCTTAGAAAACTGGTCATTTCTATCAATTAATTGTGACTCACTCCACATGTAGATGTTCTTAAAATACACACGCTTATAGTGAATGCCAGCAATAGCTCTGAATGTATATACGGTAGGATATTGGGGCAAATGGTCCTGCCATTATGTTAAATGTTTCATTTGTGGGGTTTTTTTTATTTATTTTTTGCATTCCTTGTAAGCATGTCTTTTCACCCCACTAGATAAGATAAGATAAGATTGCACTTTATTGATCCCCTAGGGGAAATTCAGGTGTCACAGCAGCAATTGGGAGATGGTCACAGCTGACTGGCTCAGGGGTCGCTGGTCGCATTGAACAGATGGACAGACAAGTAAATGAAATGAAATTGTCATAGGTTATTTCTGTGTGGTCATGTAACATTGTTGTTACTAATCACTAGGGTGACAAGGATCCACAGTTGTTTTGACTTCATGACAGCTATGTGATGCAGGCAGCTTTCCGATTTGGCCAACCCAAATTCTTCCTGGATGGGGTGGTTTGCTATATTTAGAGGGGCACGGTTATATTGAAGTGGCTACAGACCTGGCTGCCTATAGTTCTCTGTCTTCACCAGTCAGGACTGTGAGGTGCAAACTGCCTCTCTCCCATCCTTTTCCTTTCATTCAGCATGGATCCCAAAGGCTTGAGGGAAGATCTTCGCCTGTTTCAGAGCACATTGCTCCAGGATGGCCTAAAAGAGCTTCTGAATGAGAACAAGTTTATCGACTGTATTCTGAAGGTTGGAGACAGAAGCTTTCCCTGCCATAGGCTCATTCTGGCAGCATGTAGTCCTTATTTCCGCGAGCTTTACTTCTCAGAAGACGACAAAGAACTGGACATTAAGAAGGAGGTTGTTCTGGAGAATTTGGACCCCGCTATCATGGAGATGATAGTGAATTACATGTATTCAGCAGAGATTGACATCACCGACGACAATGTGCAGGATATTTTTACTGTTGCAAACCGCTTCCAGATCCCCTCAGTCTTCACTGTTTGTGTGAATTATCTCCAGAAGAAGCTGTCACAGAGAAACTGCCTTGCCATCTTCAGACTGGGACTGGCGCTAAACTGCCCCAGACTGGCAGCTGCTGCTCGAGACTACATTGCAGATCGTTTTGAAACCATGGTCAAGGACGAGGATTTCTTAGAGCTTGCTTCTCATGAACTCTTTGCTATTATTGGAGCAGACTCCTTGAATGTGGAGAAAGAGGAGGCAGTGTTTGAGTCCCTCATGAAGTGGATCAGGAAAGATAAGGAGAACCGCATGAAAACCTTGAATGAGGCCTTTGAATGCATTCGTTTCCGTTTACTCCCAGAGAAGTATTTCAAGGAAAAGGTGGAGAAGGATGACATTATCAAGTCTGATCCTGAGATTGTCCAAAAAATCAAGGTCATCAAGGATGCTTTTGCAGGGAAACTCCCTGAGGGGAAAAGGGGACAGGATGGTGAAGAAGGAGAAGACAGCAAGTTGCCTGGCTACCTGAATGATACCCGCAGATACGGCATGTATGCCAAAGACATGCTATTGATGATCAATGACAATGCTGCAGTGGCCTATGATGGCCTTGAGAATGAATGTTTTCTTGCTGCAATGGCTGAGAAGATCCCCCTTAACCATGTCAGTCTGATATCAAAGAAGAATAATCTCTATGTCGTAGGAGGATTGTTTATAGACGAAGAGGACAAAGAAACCCCATTACAGTGTTACTTCTATCAGGTAGGGAAAAAATGCATGTGTACACCTTGTTTAATTATTTTAGATATACAGAACAAAATGAATCAGAGATCTAAAAGTGTGTCTCTTTCAGTTGGACAGCCTTGCTGGTGATTGGACAGCTCTGCCACCCATGCCCTCCCCCAGATGTCTGTTTTCTATGGGGGAATTTGACAATCTTGTCTTCGCTGTAGCAGGAAAAGATCTGCAGTCCAATGAGTCTCAAGACTCTGTTATGTGCTATGACACCGAGTGAGTACAGTATATCAACCATTTGGATATGTTTATTCAGTGTATTCTGATAGAAAGTACTGATGTGTATCCACTAACGTATTCTCCATGACCTCATCTGCCCACTAGCAAAATGAAGTGGACTGAAACAAAAAAGTTGCCTCTGAAAATCCATGGCCATAGTGTTGTCTCTGAAAATGGGCTGGTGTATTGTATTGGAGGAAAAACGGATGACAAGTAAGATTGCTAAGGAAGAACATTTTATGATTTTAAACATGTAACATGGGAAAAAAGCTTTGAAATGCTATTTTCACATGAATGTAACCTTTTTGGTGAATCCTTTTGTCTTACTGATAAAGTAAAGCAATCAATAAGATGTTTGCATACAACCACAAGAAGTCAGAGTGGAAGGAGGTGGCTTCTATGAAGACACCCAGATCCATGTTTGGGGCGGTTATCCACAATGGGAAGATTGTTGTGGCTGGGGGAGTCAATGAAGATGGCCTCACAGCTGAATGCGAAGCCTATGACTTTGGAACCAACAAGTATGTACTTTAATCATAATAATCAACTTTATTTGTATCCTACCTATAAAGTTGTGCAGGGCTAGGTACTGTTGGAAAGTTTTTGATACCGATACTGATTTGGATACTTTTTCTGACACCTTTCTTTGTTGAAAGCACATCTCATTCTGCAATAGATTTAATTATTTCCTGTGTCACTTTTTACATGCTATTTACATTTTTTAATAGATTTTTACCATGTTCAAATTACTTCTTCAATAAAATGCCTTTAGCTTTTTGATACCTTTAGATGCCTAAAATCAATATTGATACCAAGATACTCAGCCTTAGTCCTGTGCACAATGTGATCTTGATGCACTTCCATTGCACCGCCATCTCGCCAGTCATTTAGTAAATGTTATATAAATGTAAGTGACTTAGGATCAAATCCATAAACGCAAATTTGACTGAGCCCAGATGTTTGCGGCCCACATATAAACTTGAAACAGATTTTAAGGCACCAGAAAACACAACGCAGAGGGATCACATTAATAAAGTCAAGTGTACCTTGTTCCAGGTGGTCCCCCTTCACAGAGTTTCCCCAGGAGAGGAGCTCAGTCAACTTGGTCAGCTGTGGAGGGCTGTTGTATGCCATAGGAGGCTTCGCCATGGTGGAGATGGAGAACAAAGAGTGTGCACCCAGTGAAATCACTGATATCTGGCAGTATGTGTTCATTCTTTACATTATATATAATTGTACACATTTGTATACAACAAGTATATAATCTTGATTTGTTGACTTTTTTGTGCAGTAGAAGCACTCCTCTCAGTTCAAGAGAATCTAGGATAGGGTCTTTCAACTGTGTTGTACAGTAACACATTTCAACTCTCTTACTAGGTACGAAGACGATAAGAAACAGTGGACTGGGATGATAAAGGAGATGCGATACGCAGCTGGGGCCTCTTGTGTGTCCATGCGCCTGAATGCAGCCAGAATGCCCAAACTGTAAATACAATACAATGAAATTTCAGTTTCCAGTTGTGAGCAACAATATTGTATTCATGTTTTTCTCTTAGCATTTTAAAACACCACAGATAACATCCCCATTGCCTGTTCTGTTGTGCATGTTTGTTTTTTTTAAATAAAATGTATTTCGGTTTTAATTGGCTTATTTCTCATATTTCCACGACCAAGCCTCAACTTGTTCAGGACCATTTCAATACAAGGCTGCTCTTGTTATATGAGAAAACGAACTAGTTAGAACCCCTTGGCTGAAATGACCTAAAGGTTTAAATATACTGGTCAAAGGGCAAACGTTTTATCCAGGTTGTTACACTAAGCGCCTGGACATTAGTCATATGCCATGACTGTAATCCACACTGTGCCAAAGTACAGAAGGACAGATTTGGTCTTGGCAGAATATCTCAAAAGACAAACGTCAACTGTCTGGTTTTGTTCATGGTCAAAAACTTGGCTCATGTGAATTTGTACCCAATACTCACTTGCACTTGGAGGGGACAAACAGTATCAAGTGATGTTTTTCTAACTGTAAACCTTTGGCTCCAGCAGCACCTTATTTGCTTCGTTTGACAATCTCCACATTCTCTCACTCTTACTCAATAGTTACTGTTTGGATGTAATATTTATGGAGATATCAGTAAGTAGATTATATAGTGCCAGACAGTGGTGCCAACCATCAATACATGGGCATCTCTCGCTGCCAAAGCTGTCCTCTAAGAACTAGGTTGTAATACTTCTTCATCCCACAATGTAAACAATCTTTGTTCACAATAATTGACTCACTATTTCGCTGTGTAATATATGTAACTGCATATGTTTTGGGGTGGGCAGGGTGTTGTATACTGTTATCCAGCATGCTTTAACATTCTGTATTGTAAACCTCTAAATGTTCTGTAATATAAAAAACGGTTTTTCTAAAATGTTTTTTGCAAGCAAAATACATGATAATGATAGGTAACAGTCTACAATTTCAGTCTACAAAAAATAAAAATGTATCTACACCAAAAAGAATGTATTTCACTCCACTGAATACACCTCAGTGATGTAAGATGTATTAAACAGATTATCAGGTTGTACATTTTATTTAAAAACTTCAGCATTTGCCAAATCTTAATATAAAAGCATAATACAATTGCACTTAACATGAATGAGGTAGCTTCATGTCAACCCTATAGGCTCTAAGGAAAAAATAAGGAGCACTTGATAAATATGAATATACTGTATTTAATAAAAACACTTTTCCGTCACTGCCTAGAAATTCAGAAAACCAGGTTCAGAGCTCAGTATTGAATGTAACATTACTTTCATAATTAATTCAATAAATAGGTCCCTCAAGAAGAAAGCTCTGTAAATATTTTCTTCTTTAGATATTCCTTCCAAGCATCCTGTGTTGACAGCTCCATAGAGTTCCATTCAAAATGAGGGATCTGTGGAAAATGAAGACATACAATTTATTACAAGTGATAACATATGTACAATACCACATGCAATGTCACCTTGAAGGATGTTGACTCACCTGAACAACATGATATCCCAGAATTTCAAGGTGTCTCTTTCTCATCATGGCTTCACCTTTCATATGACGCGAATTTTTGCAGAAGGACTTTGAATCCAAAAAGTCCACAGCGACACTAAGTCAAAGTAATAAGTGGAAACAGAATATCAGAAATGCTTCATTTCCTAGTGGTCACGTTCCTGACCCTTGCTATAGAGCCTGTTTTTAATATATCCCTACCGTTGTGCTCCAGGTGGCAACTCATTCCTGACTTTGTCCAGTGAACTGGTCCCCCAGTGAACCTTTCCACTGTCCGAGATCTGCAGTGTGCTTGGCTCGCTGTAAGCCACAGGCTGATGGTGTCTGTCCAGCACGCATTCAAAGTCTGGAAAGACAAAGTAAAATGCCTCATGATAAAAATTATACATTGCAAGTACCTGTCATATGAATGTCCTTAAATAGAATATTACTTTGATAGGAAAGGTGGGATTCAATATCATAAGAGACTGAGATGGAAATAATAAGCCTACATTACTCACCTACAGTGTAAAAATACGGGGTGAGGACTGCTACTCGGGCACAGTTAATGCCACCAAGGACCTCACCCAGCATTTTGTGGATTTGCTGTTGCACAGGACTGATAGAGCCATTCCCTGGAAAACATTTTGACAGATGCTATGAATTAGGATTAATTTTGCCTGCAAAACCCATCAAAACTGGTAAATCATATCTCAGTGCTGAGAATTTTGAGTGTATGTCTAACCTGGCAAAGATATTTACCTTTCCTTTGCAACTGCTGGCAGTAGCGTTCATGGAACCACGGGACCTGGAACTCGGGGCACTCGAGAGACACAGCGCGATTCAGCTCCATCAGACGCAATCGGGTCCGCATGTTGAGGGCGTCAGGCAGAGCTGCAAGGAACCATGATAACAGATTACATTAGTGCTTACTTATTATTTTATAACATCATTCCAAGTAACTTTGGGACATACTTTCTAGCTGGGCATCCAGCTTGCCCAGAAAGTCTATATTGAAGATTTCTCGGACGAGTTCCTCAGGAAAACAGTCAGCCACTGCCAAGGCGTAGCCAAGGAGAACTAGCAGATGTGGGTCAAAGGAGCCTACAGATACATAGAGAGAAAGGTGTTAGTGTAATCTTTTGAAGGAAAGTGGTAGCCTGTAAGCTGGACATTCACTTACTGATATGAGGGGTAAAACGCTGAATGCAAACATCGTATAACTCGTCTGCTCTTGGAGGATCATAATTCAGTATAGCGAAGGGTAGCAGGGTGGCATATGTCGCTGAGTGGTGAATCTTAAAGATGAGAGGGAAACAACACAGTTAATGTAGGCTGTGCATTTTTGTTCTCGTTTCAGACTAAATGTGTCGTGTTGTTTCTTAGAGCACCTTGCCAATGTCTTCAATGGTCACACTGGCTATACGGTCCATCAGAGGAGTGCAGAGGTGATTTATCCTGGTTAAGAAGAGGGCCAGCTCGGGCACATTAGTCCAGCTTATCTGGTCCACCATCCTCTGCAGTGTGACCATGGTCTCTTCGAGCAGCATTTCCTCAAACCACTCCCCCGAGATGTACTTGAGCTCCTCTAGCAGCAAGTCCAGCCGGTCAGCCATATGCAGCCTCTCGTGCCCGCAGCGGTTCAGAGTCTGCAGCAGACGTACGTACTTGCTGGGAGTATTGTGTCGATAGGAGGGATCGTTGCGCACCCATTTGGCGATGGCCAAAGCAAAGGTGTTGAGGTCGTTGAGGTTGCACTGGGTCAGCACTGCATCTACCCGTGAGATCACGCCCTCGTCGAGTCGTGGGCAAGGCAGCATGGACAGAACACGGGTCAACATGGTCACTTCATGGGGGAAGACACTGTCTTGCAAAAAGCTGTGAGATAAAATGTGATCAGTCTACCTTTACCCAACCCAAGGTAAAGCAGAAATGACTCGCTTAACTCAAACAAATACTCACTTGACCAAAATGTTCCTTAGTTTAGTGAAGAGTTCAGGGTTCTGGTAGTGCAGCAGAAAAAGGGCTTGGGTAATTCTGGCCGCCTCCACTGGCTTGTAGACATGAAGGTTCTTTTGGATTATTGATGCAATCCTGTAAAATAATTTAGAGATGATCACATTTTATACACCACAAAAGCTATCCAGGCGCTATATGGCAGTGCCAGAGATGGGAACTCACTTGTTAATCAAGCTAAGGTTCCTACAGTGCATCTCTTCCAGTGCTTCAGCAACAGCCAGGGCTTGCTGTGCATTGAACTCATCCGCCAGTAGAAGTGCAGTGTTCTCCAACCTAAGAGGAGTGAAACCACATACTGTAATTGGCATGTGAGACTCGAGGGTTGGTGTAAGGGGTTTAGATTTCCACTCGTGTTTCACTCCACTGACATTGGCGCATATAAAATAATACAATGTTACGAAACAAACCCTTCTCTGATCTCCGGACTGGCCATAGGACCCAGAGCGACAAACAGTTTAGTGAAGGAGAAAGGATCAGTGCTTGAATCAATCAGTTCTATGAGCCTTTGTTTAACAGCCAGCCTGAAGTCACAGTTGTTGAACTGCAAGGACTGGTAAAGCCCCATGACGATGCTGATATTCTCTGCGTCCAGCCTGGGAACGTTGTACAAGAGGATCTGGTTGCACTTCTCCAGCAGAGGCCGGTGGCTGTACTTGATGTTGCGCAGGAACTGCACCACTCTCCGGGGGTTGTTGTAACTCGAGGGATCCATGGTGTCCAGGAGATGGTCTGCCCTGCTCATGAGCGCATCCCGCAGACGAGGAGACACCAATGCCGACACGCTAATCATCAATGTAGTTAGGATCCTAGGAAAACATAGCCAGATATAATTGGATATATGATGAAACACTTGATCTTTTGAAGATATTTGATCACGCTAGTCTTATTACCTACCTGGCATCATCAATAGAGGACAACTTCTGATCCAGAATATCAGTGATGTGGCCCATCAGAGGACTGTGTTGAAGGTGTTGATCACTTAGACAGATGGCAAACTTGGAGAGGGATGACATTGGAAATCTGCAAAACCAACGAAAGTTGTGTAGCATCTCATTAACTCAAAAATAAAAACGCACACACACAAAAGAAAACATTGTATAGTCATACCTGTGTATTCTGAGCCACGCTTCTGAAACCAACTGCTGAACAAGAGAGTCGTGACAATCCACATTAAGCCTAAAAGAGGGGAAATAATAGGTTACCACAGCTATTTCAAAATCTCAATATATAATATTTAAATTGACAAAGTGTCCACTTCTTACTGTACCTGAGAACATTGTAAAGCATGTCTACCAACATGAAATCATCCATAAGGGCAATTTTGTTCTCTGCCAAAACTCGGAGGGTCAAGAACTGTGGGTGGCTCTTGATGAGCTCGACAGTCCTGAGCATTTGTGGTTTCTCTTTCTGAAACTGCCACAGCATCCCCACAGCACAACCAACGTGGTTCACAGTGAGCTTGGCCTTGTTCTTGCCCACCACCTCAAACACTTGGTCTTCAGCGGAACAAACCCGCAGCTGCTCCAGAACCTGATCTCGGTTCACTGTCCCGCCATGAAGGCACCTGCGGAGGCAGGAGTTCACTAACCGGAGCCGAAACATAACCACAGACCTTGGCCCACTTCAAGTACACACTGAGGTCCTCATTATTACACAGTGACCACTGTCCACTGACTGTCAAACCAACAGGTAAGCCACCTGGTAATCACATCCACAAGATTAGTATCTAGAGGCAGTAGATGTTAGGTGTTCCTTAGGGACCAGTGACATCTGTAGAAAAGAAAACACATCAAAAGACACACACTGTAACCTTTTAACATACGTACCACCATTTATGAAAACATACTTAGCTAGAGAATGTACTGTACCCAAGAAAAAATTACACTTGCCCAAACAGTTGTTAGTTCAGTGTGGCATGCTGACCTCAGGGACAGAAAGAAGTAAACTGTCCCATCAGAGCATGTTTATGACTTGACTTTGCCTTTGCTCTTATCTCTACAGTCAAGTGTGCCACCGACCACTAAGCTAACGCGGTATTCACGTGGATGGGGAGACACTGACAAATAAAACAAATGACTGACAACCACCGACACCCCTTGCTAAATTCTGGGTGAGATTTCTGTCTATATAGGCATATGGTTTATATCTCTCAGAGACAGACTATGCCTATTAACATTGCTCGTACAAATTAATAGCTAGCATGTGTGCTAAAATATTTCACTTCCTTAGCCAGTGTCACAACACATAATGTCAAAGACTGTGCGCGCTCCTTTTACAGCACAGGGCACCTATCACTAGCACGACGTGGGTGGCTACTGGTGTCCAAATGGAGGAAACACGGTAAACCCCGGTACACCAAGGACTACAAATCGAGTGTACTTCAGTTGGCGCCGTAGGAGTACCGTAATATTCCGAAAATCGTACCATTTGCCGCAATCTAAAGAAGATGCGCAGATATATTTTAAAAACCTACCTTTTGATTAAACTGATCGTTAAGAAATGATTACATCCCCGAGGATACCGTAACGTTATATTGAAGTAGATGGAAGTAACTGCAGTGTTAGATATTTTATATAAGGTATTTTGGTGTAAAATAGGATTTTTGCCTCTAGTCCGTTCGTTTCTGTTTTCATTTACACATTCCCTTGTCACATGGCCAGGCATACCACGGTGGCGGTATCACAATCCCTTTGAGATCAGCAAATCTATGGGCGCATGGGCCAAAGCAGCTGGGTATATAAAGTTATTTAATAATACTTGGTATAACCAGTGCCCTTATAGAGAGGGCTTTGGGTATAGCCACGGAACAAGTTCTGTGGGTATAACATTTCGCCTCACCCGGATTGCATCTACCACGTGATTCCAATTTCTGTGAACGAGTAAGAAGCACCGCGCACCGCCGGGAGGTCTATGTACCAAAACAAATGCCAACCAGTAATCTGTCTACACGTGTGGGAAGTCGTCTTCTCTGCGTTGAGCGGCGCACTATTCCCGAAATGCATTGACGTCCCCGTCGCGCCATCTTTAGAAAACAGTGAGTTGGGCGCTGAATGAAACTTGATTTTCGTTATTTATGAGAACCGTTTGCTGTAAGGAATAATTGGTCCTCAAGGTGGGGTAATGCAACATGTTCCGTGGCTGAGCGATGTGTGTGTGTAGCTACAAGTCGAAGGGGTGTTCACATGTTGAAGAATCCATGTTAATGTTATCGGGCTAACTTGCTAACGTTAACATCAGGCCGACATACAAGGGCTGTCTGTACGGATGTTCTGATCTACAGTCCGGCCCGGTTTGGTGCTAATTTAGGTTTGGATTCATTTGTGATTGCAGAATGCGGCAACTCCGCACATCCGGGTCAACCAGGGAGACTTAACTTAAATGCTTCGCTAGTTAGCTTACGTTAGCTTGCGAGTCAAGAGCAAACTAGCAAACTATTAGCTGTTAATCGACAGCTAACGTCGCAAAACGGCAACCTGGTCAGTAAGTTACCCGATGTCACAGTGACCAGCAGTAGGTCACAACTTTCACGGCAAATGTTTGTCCAAGAGGAATAATAAAGTTGTTCAGACCGATGCAGGATTTCCGGCTGATTTTACTCAGTTATAGCTGTTGGCGAGTGATCGATAACTGAGTGTGATCACCCACCATCTAACTTAGTGTTGTCTGTGTTTCCACACAGGTACTGGATCAGTGGAGGTCATCATGGGGATCAAGGCTCAGCGCCCAAGGTGCTTTCTTGATATTGGAATCAGTAACGTGCTCGGTAAGAAGGAATCACTCAGCTAGCTGGCCTAATACACACTATCTCAATATATTAATGTTTAATTTGTCTGACTATACATTTTGCTCACAGTTGGCCGAGTTGTGGTGGAATTGTTTTCAGATGTCTGCCCCAAAACCTGCGAAAACTTCAGATGCCTCTGCACAGGTGAATTGTTGTGTGCTCTGGGAGTAAATATCTCCGGCAGAAAGCTAGCAAACATTCTTTGTCTTAACAACTTCTTATTGAACGCTACCATTGTTTCTTCCAGGCGAGAAAGGCATAGGTAAAGGAACGCAGAAACCTCTGTATTATAAAGGATGCCTGTTCCATAGAATTGTAAAGGACTTTATGATTCAAGGAGGAGACTTCAGTGAAGGTATGTTTATAACCCTGTATGTTTATCCTTTGAACCCGTGTGGTTCATATAAAGGCCCGTCCAAGCGTCACAAAGTTATCCGTTTTTAACATTTTACTGTCTGCTGATGGTGTTGACATCCAAGTATGAAATAATCAACATACCTAATGGCAACAAAATAAATGTATGTTTGGTTCACCAACAATCAAAACCAAACAAAATTGGTTTGGATAGGAATGTACAAATAAGGACACGAGTCTGTCCTGTAGCAGCTTCTTCCCTGATGTTTTATTCCATTCTTTCCCATTACAGGGAATGGAAGAGGAGGTGAATCAATCTATGGAGGCTTTTTTGAAGGTAAAAAGGCCACTAGTCTCAACGCTGTCAGTTGTTATATAAATCTAGGTTGGCTTCAGTATGGTAACAGTCTTAATTCCCCCCCCCCAGATGAAAGCTTTTCTGTCAAACATAACAAGGAGTACCTGCTGTCCATGGCAAACAGGGGTAAAGATACAAATGGATCACAGTTTTTCATGTAAGCAGCACATCTACTGTTGTCTATCAGTTTTATACATCATCATTAATAGTTGTTCCTGTATGCCTTACTTACAAACTAAAATATGTCTTCTTTTTCTTAAATTATCTTCTTTAATATCCGTCTTTAGAACAACCAAACCGTCACCACATCTTGATGGGTAAGTGCTATCAGGCTACATCAAAAGTTTTGATTCAGTCATTGTGATTCCATTCTAGATGGCATATTGTGCTGCTGTATAGCTCAACACCACCGTTTTTTTCAGTGTCCATGTGGTTTTTGGTCATGTGGTCTCTGGCCAAGAGGTTGTTCAAACCATGGAGAGCCAGAGGACAGATGCCAATAGTAGACCTTATGCTGAGGTGAAAGTTTTGAACTGTGGAGAGCTCATCCCTAAAACGAAAGGTTTGTTTGAAGCATTTTCAATATTTATACATTGAGTTTCAAGCTTCCACTTCTACTTTCTCTGCTTCTATCATCTTGGCAGGTACAGTTTTTAGAAATTGTAAAGCAAAGTTTGTAACAAACCCTTCAAATGTTTGCAGCAAAGAAAGATGAAAAACAGAAGGAGCGGGTCTCCCCCAGTGCTAGCAGTAGCTCCAGTGACTCTGACCGCTCCTCCGAATCCTCCTCTGAGTCTGAGGATTCTGATAAACAATCTAAGAAGCAGAAAAAGAGGGCGAAAAAGCAAAAGAAGAAACAGAAGAAGAAAGATAAAAAAAGGTACATGAAGAAATGTTTTCACATTTTCACTGTCTTCAGTGTTAACAGCAGCTACTGTTTTTACGGCGTGGCCGTGACTGTTTTTACGGCGTGGCCGTGAGGCCGAGCCGTCTAGGACAGTGTTTGTCTGTATGTATGTCTGTCTGACTGTCTGTATCCAGAAGTGGACCAATCACAGCTCACGCTGCTACATGCATCAATCACAGCTGACGCTGCTACGTGCATGACGTCACGCAACACTGAGGGCCAAAAAAAAAACACCCGTCTGCTGCTAGGCGCACTTGGGCACACAGGCGGAGCTTACATGCATTTGATAGCACACTCCAGACGGCACACAGGCGGAGCTTACATGCATTTGATAGCACACCAGACATTCAGTGTGATGGTGTGGCTTCCCTGTCCAGTCTTTGGCTGTGGCCGGTTCAGTGTTTCCCATAGGTTGACAATTCACTTGTGGTGGTGGTTGTCGG
>OMLI01060104.1:2799-23775 GCA_900302605.1 Rondeletia loricata
TCCACAGTATTATGTAAACAGTGCCACCAAAAGAGTGGCCTACAGGGTATTTATGACGCTAGACATGATGAATGAGTCATTGCTGGAATATGATACTGTATGTGCATGACCTGAATCACATACTTCCTACACTATCATCATGTCTTGTGACAATACTGCTGTGTAATCTAGTGTGAACACTGCTTTCAGGTTCAGAACCTGACTTACCCTTTACCACTGTGAGGCCAAAGAAGTGCAGCTCTTTGATTCCAAGGAGCTCTGCCACACGAGTGAAAACATCCTGCCCTGTGGACTTCAGCTGAAGCAGGTGAAGAGAGAAAGAAAAGTGTGATCAATATGCATTCACAATATGCACAAACTATGTAATGGAGGCAGGAAATCCGCAAGCCAACACTGGACTGATGAACAGAACTTGCGCCATCCGTTAAGGTCTCTTGGTGATAGACAAGAGGACAGCTAGAGACTTATTAAACACCCACCCCTACAGTGATGTCCAGCTGTTCTTTATTAGGGAGGAGAACACAAATGGTTCTCTCCTGCTTCGCTGAGACAGACATGATGTCTGGGGTCTGTCTGTGAGAAGTGTTCTCTCTCCGTCAAACTGCTTCAGGATCCTCTTCCTCTCTCCTCCTCAACTCTGTCTCTCCTTAACCTTTTATCTGTTCAGGGGCAGTTCTTCTTCCATATTTTATCTAAAAAAAAATAGATGACATCAAAGCGAGATAAGCAAGGACATGAAAATACATGATCTAACAAGGTGTCAACATGAATGATAAAGGCAGCAGAATGGAATTTAGAATAGATCACCAGTTCATGTGTAAGATCAGATACTGGACTACATGAGATTTCAGATAACCCCAATTAAGCTTCCTAAGTTCTGTTGTGTTCATGCAAATATTTTATAAGCACATGTAGCTTTTTGCATTGATGTGGTATTAGTATGCTGTGAGCCAAAGCAAAAAATCCCATATCCAGACATAAGTAAACACCATGGGGGTACTGCATTTCTCCCATTATCCGGCCACCAAGATTAACTCCACACGGCTTGTCCCATCCAAACGGTTAGGAGCTAAATGTATTACCACCAGATTTATCCTCCAGGGTAATCATCAAAGCCATTATGAATCTAATACAAGAATCATATTGATGAGGTAATAAGTAGGTCCAGCATCTTGACCCAAATCTAAGCCAACACTGGACTGATGACAATACTGGATTCCTGTTAGATCAACCTTAAAATAGCGTATAACAGAAAACCAGGCATACAATTGGGCAAATTCACGGAGTTTATCATACTGTAATCCCAATTATTGTCATGAACTAAAACCATTAATCAATCAGTTAATCCTATGCAAACCTTTTCTATTATAACCAGCAACTTAACAACCCACAATATAAAAAGGAACAGTATTATATCAGATTCTGCTGTGCTGAATAGCAACAAATGGCCATGATGGAGGGAGATAGTGTATAACCAATGTATAACCAAGGCCCACTTGAAGCTTGCCCCATTATATTGACCCGAAGCCCCAACTGGTACGATCCTCATCTGATTAGTGATTAACGTCTCAGAATCAATTAATCAGATTAATGACTGCTGTGTGCTGACTCTGATCCCTTCTAAATCCTGCTCCGGACCATAACAGAGGTAAAAACAAAACAAAAAACAAACAAATATGATTCTGAACCAAATTAGTATGCTCTTGTGCCAGAAAATGCCCTCCTCCCAAAATGCCCTTCAAGTAAGAGTAGAAAACATCTTGTTAAAGTTACTTTGAACTGAGGAAGCAAACAACCCCAAAGAGAACAGATTACCGCACAAACAAATTGTTGTTTCTTTTTGTCACACCTGTGTTTCTCTAAGCTTAACCCATCAGGTGTTTAACATTCACAGTGGGAAAAGAAAACAGGTTTAAAAGCACCATGATATAACATGACTCTGCTGGATTATAAAAAGACAAAACATTAGGCTGCTTCACACCTGTAATTATTGTGTGGCCCCCATTCTTATACCTTGAGACAAACATACTGTATGAGCTTTTGCCAGTGTACAAAGCAAAGGTGTGGGAACTACAAAAGTGAATGTTGTTGGCTCACAAGGCTAAACACTTGATTTGGGAACATGTTCAAACAGAGCCTCACTCACATCTGCCTGTCAATGCAAACAGACATTTGAAAACCTGAAAATCCAGTAGCCTTAACATCCAACTTGTTCATGACAGAGCCAAACTAATTTGACTATACATTTATGTTGGCCCTAGGCAGTACGGGAAAGCATGTTTGCATGCACTTCTGCAACTGTAGCTGTAACTTAATTGAAATTGATTCATATTCTCTTTCACTAGCCTACATGTCCTTCTTCAAAGATATAATGTATGCCCATAATGAGAGTGGCATGGGTCTATACAAGGTTCCTGGTATGTTCAGGTTTTTGTCCATCTGATTTATCATGAATTGTCATTTCCAAAAACCAATTCCACCTGCTTAGATTGCTGAAATATTGGAAGCAGAGGTTGTTGGCATTTGTGAGCAATTTATGAAATGGAAAAATATTTTTCAGATTAAAAGAATGCTTTGGAACAGGAAAATCTGGAGGGTGCAGTAAGTGATTTTTTTGTGCATCTGCTGTACCAGAATAAGCATTGCTAACAAATGCTGAAAACTTCTGTTTTCAATATTTCAATAACAAAAATACTGCGGCTGAGTTGTTTATAAGAAATCAGATGGCCTTCTGGAGTACCTGAACTATCCCTGCAATGCGATGTCTGGCCAATCATTTTCTCCCTCCTGTAGCATCTGGCTTATTCATTAATACTTCTCTCTCTATCACACATTCCTGATTGACATCATCATCATAAATGCAGGTAGGTTGCTCCTGATCTGAACTTAAATGCAATATAATTTTGTTTATGTGTAATAAAACTGTCAGAAATAAAGATACAGTACTATCACAACAGGTGCAATACGTTCTGATTTACTGTAATGACATTCAGATTTCAAAAAGATCTGTCTACATTTGCACATGGAAATAACTAAATACCTTTTTTCAGCGAATGAACTGTGATTACTAATACAGAGCAAATATACTGTACCTTTAGATTTTCTCATTGAAAGAAAATGCATACAGCTAGCTGCAAACTTGTTACTCGTTGCAAACAATGGAAGTTAACAATGCTAACATGTTCTTTTTTTGAGATAGAGCTAAAGGACAAATGCAAAAACAAGCCAATACTGTGACAAGAGGCCGGTGAATAAAAATCAAAATATCTGAAGTAGCCAAGTTGTCATGTTTATTTCTGTTAGAAAATGCCCTCAGAAATCCTAGACAATAGACAATACAGAGTCAAAATGAGCTTGAAATATCAGTAACACAGTAACAGCAGATGTGACTCACGAGAAGTGAAGAGGTGAAACCATACCAACCTTATATCAGCCACCCTTCCTTTCCAACATGCAAGCAGACAACATGTTACACTATTCTACACTGCATCTCACCTCCAAAACAAGTCTCCACTCAGTCTCAGATGTGGTGGATGACAGACGGCCCCTAGCTGCTGACCAGAGTGGAACCTGGCATCACATGAGAGCAGCAGCCACCTGTATGCCTTAATTCCCCTTCAAGACGGTTATAATCCCCACTTCTGAGCACACTGCAGGCTGTAAACACAACATCCCCACTGCACTGTACAAGCTCTCTGAGGTGGCAGAGCTCCTCACTGCCTGCTGAAACCCAGTGTGGGGATCTGAATGAATAAGAGGGACGAGCTTACACTCAACCAAGCTGAAACCAAGAAGGTGAATCATGCTTTTCAGTTTCAGATTGAGTAGGGCATCGGTTTCATGGAGCAAAGTGTTTGGAGCATGAGTCAGAGCCCTGGCGGGGAAATCCAGAGGAACTGATTAAATCATGCATTTCCAGGATCACAACAGAATAACAAAGATAAGACATATCCACAAAACTGGTGATAAAGTACAGTACAGCCAGCGAGAGATACTTCAGAAGTAACAGTTAGGATACATTTAAACTTTTGGATTATTCCTGCATCACCACTCCTTATTTCAACCGGTCGCCTAACGTACATAGGCTATCACATGCAGATAATCAAGATAGTTAGTTCATAATTCACAGTGAACGCTTAGCTGTGTAATGACCAAGCTTTATGAGGGGGGTTACAAACCAAAAACAGGACAAGTGAAGCCTCACTCCAAGCAGAAAATGATGGCGTAAACATGTTCCTAAGGGAAATGTGTGTGTTGGAGGGAGTCGGTGCAACAAGTGCATCAGTCACACAGGCGACTCATTTCAAGATAAACGTGCAGCAGTACTCACCATCGAATTATACGAGGGGGGAAAGTTCAAATTTCGCTCGTGGGATTTCCCTTAAAGCTTGTTTGGACGCATTCTTCACTTTTATCCCAATCTAGACATGACAGAGGTGAGCGAGCCTGACGACAACTACATCTCCCGTCGCGTGCTGAAGACTTACCCAAAGTGAAGCGCAAAAGATTGGGCCATACCAATGTCGATAGCTGTGGGGGGGGGAGGTCCTGTTGAGGTTGTATTCCAGGTAAAAGTATTAGTACAATTATTTTTTCACTTTCCAATTCAGAATATTAATTAGTGTATTAGTTTCGTTTTGGAACCGTGTGAAGAAAATCGGAACTCTTCCAAACCCCAGGGATATTTGAATACAGCATAATGTAGACCGATTCCTCCCTGTGGTTCACCGTTTTTATCAGGCTCTCGGGGTTATTCATAGTTAGCGGGTCTGGGGTCAGCGTGAAACGGTTTAGCTTGGAAAACAAGGCAGGTACGCTCATACGCTGTAGACCAGGATCCTGAGTGGTGATAGACGTGTCCTTCAGGACTCAACTCTTTCTTTACACAGTTAAATGGATTATTGATCAATGGCCTATTTCAATGATGCACAAATTATATATATTTTTTAATGAGTTTTAATTGTATTCACTGTTTTGCAGCCCAATTCATCATCATACCTTATGTTTTCCTCATTTCAGTTAAAGTTTTCTAGAAAGCCTCATCTTGCAACCCTAGATATTTCTATCTGAAACAGATTACTTAAATTAGCACTGGGTCATCTGGATAAACAATTTAAATGTAAATGCCATGATGTTGCTGTATGAGAATCGACAAGCCAAATCAAATCTACTGAAAAAAAACATATTTTGTGAGTCATGTGTTTTTTTCAAAAACTGCCATTGCTACGTTTCGTCCTCCATCATCTTGTGCAGATGGTACTAATGTGCCTAGATACACTCCTCAAATGTCCCTCCCATCCACCTCTGTTGCCCTTTAACCCTGCCACCCTCACCCCTCTTTCTCCACCAGTCAGTTTGTGTAATTTAGGTCCCTTGCTGAATTTGGACACAAATGACGTCAGCCCACAATGCCCCTGTGCTCTAAAAAGCGGCAGTGACTGAGAGCATTGAGAGATGAGGGGTTGGTGCAGGGGGAGAGGGGGTGGTGAAGTGCTTTCAATAGGGGCCCTGCGTTTCCATGGGAGACAGCATTCCCAATATCAGCTGGTTGCAAGAGGGTTTTCAAACTCACTTCATGTGCAAGCGAGAGGAGTCAAATACACCTCACTGAAACAGAAAAGTAGAACCTGCAAACATTCCTGGGATGCATAGGCCTACAGTAACTGGAATACAAAGTGATGTTTCAACACAATCACTAACACTTAATAACTTCAAATTGCAATAGCTGCAGCATTCCCATTTGCACTCTTTATGCCAGGTCCCTTGCAAAATATTCTATACCAATTCCATGTCATATTCTTTAGACCTTCAATAGAAGGCCTACCCAGTATAATGTGAGGACACTGCCATCTGGAGGACAATTTGACCTAAGGCAAAAACAGTAATGACCATATTTGCATAGCACTTTTATAAACGAAGTTAGACTGTAAAATTAAAGGAACAATATGTCAGATTAACGATCATCAGGGAAGACTAAGTAATAATATCATAATACAAATCTACATTAAATAAACACTACAGGATTTAAAATTGACTGCTAAGTACACAATAATAATGAAGCCAAAAAGACAACTATTAAGGCTCACTTATTAAAGCAACATTCTGAAACCTTAGTCGACTCCCAACAAACTGACATTACACAAAGAGAGCAATGCAAAATTATAAGTTAAATGCTATGCATGTCTGGGAGTTATATGCTCCTTCATCTATATTGGGGCCAAGCCATTTATTGATTTTAAAAGGAATAAATCAAATCTTAAAACTGGTTGTAAAAACTGGAAGCAAATCTAAGGTGGCTAAAATGGAAGTAAGGTGAGCTCATTCAAACAATAATAAAAAATAAAATAAAAAACCTAAAATAAAAAACTCAACAGATAAAACAAAATTCACATTAAGTGAGGAGCAACAGACTTGATTTACAAATATTGACTGAACTGGACTGGACTATCCTAGACCACAGGAATAACTTACCCTGAAAATGAACTAAGAAAAAAATAATCACACCACCCACTTAATAATATGCATATTTAATGATTGAGTATGGTGATATATAAACAATTGACCAAGAAACATTTTTTTAAAATTCAAAGCAATACTTTCCAATTTAAACACAGAAATAATCCCAAAATGATACCAACCAAATACTTTCAATACAACAAATTCCATATAACCAACATGTGCTTTTGTTCAATCATGATCATTGCTTAAAACCCCTGTAATAAAATGTTAAAGGCAAAGCGTTACTCTCCCAACACCAGGTTGGGTAAATGTGCAGAATGCTGCAATGGCAAGGAACAGCATACAGTATTAAGACCAAAGCCAAGGCTGCAAATTCTGAACAACAATCCTATTTCAACTGCAATCTTTGCCTTTAAAAATGATGGAAAATAGTTGATAAAAAGGTAACTTGTACAAATGACCATTCTCAGTACAAAAGCTTGTAAAATGCAGTTGTGGTGCAAATTAATGCAGTGTATCTTTAAAATTGGTGGAAAAACATTTGCAATGGTGAGGACAATATGTGCAGATTTGACTTGGGCCAGCTCACCAAAACAACCATTTCATTTTTAGCAGCTACATTTCCAGTTCAGCATCTAAATGTGAATGAATATCTTGATGGAGAAAAAAACTAAACACATGACACATAAATAACACTGAAAATATACCATATGATGGGGGAAATTATTTCCCAACACATAAAATCAACAAAAAACATCTTTTTTAAAATGGCAGTAGAAAAATAAAAATGGCGAACCCCATATCCACTAACATTCCAATAAAACAGAAACTGCAACATGGAACATAAGAAACACTGATTTTGTTCTCATGTTTTCCACGGGGAAGTATATGCATTTAAAAACCAAGTGATAATCCAGATACAATAATCAGAATTAGGTGTCGATGCAGTGAGGTAATAGCTCCACATTCCTCTCATACAGCCACGTGTTTGATTCTGATGCATTTCTACTGAAAGAACTTGAGGCCTGCAACTAGGAAGAACTTCTCCAGGAAGATCTCAGAATCGAGGACGGCAATGTGGGCGGCCCGACCAATAAGGGAGTTGGCCGTGTTGGGCAGGGCGTGAATGACATCATAGCGAACTAGATTACAGTCTTTGTTCTGAAGAACTGGCAGCAGCAGGTTCTCAATCATTTCAGCATACACAGGACCTGATAGAGACATGAGAGAAACAGAGGAGAGTTTGAGTTGGACAAGGTTTGTTCTGTTTTGCTCTCTTCTTTAGTGTCTCACACAACTTGACATGAAGTTGAGCATATACACTGAATGTACAAATATTAGGGACATCTTCCTGATATTGAGTTGAAGCCCCTTTTACACAATCTACATCTCACTTGTCTCAAAGATTAAAAATCCTTCTCTAACTTGTCTGCTTCTCTTCATCTACACCTCCTCCTTTGTAACTGGTATAGATTTAATAAGGGAAACCAATAAGGGATAATGGATTTTACCTGGATTCTCCTCATCAGTGTACTTCATGAAAAGTCAGTGTCCCTAATATTTTGTACATTCAGAGTATAGAGTGTACATTTGAAAAAAATACAACATTATAGGACTTTAACTGTGGATAATTTAGGTAATCAGGTATTCTAAATATTTTCTATTCCACTCAGGTACTCTTGATCCTATTGATTAATGTTACAGAAAATATATTTAAAATATAGTTGGCAGCTTGGCCTATAGCCCATTTAACGAAGTATTAAGTACATTTTCCCCTCTTATTGAACCAGTACTATTTGCTGCACTCTAAAGTGAACTTTACAAGTAGTTTATCATTAATTAAAATTACAAAAAGAAAAAAAGGTTAAGGATTAAAGGCTCAACCACAGATTCTTGCACACTAATAATAGGTAAAATATAATAGGTAGGGTAAAAGGCTTTTACATCAGAGGTCCAGTGATGTTTGGTATACCTGATCTTCAAATAATTAAGAAAAACTTTGAAGCTGCAGTAATACAAATAAACAGAACAAGCTTCAGAATATCTCTGTGTGCAGAGGAAGTGAGAAAGAGGAGTGGACTTGGGAGGCAGAGGAACACGTATAGATTGCATAACCATATCGTGAAAACAAATGCAATACATTTTTCTATGCAGGCACATTAGCTTAAATTTTACTTTCAAACGCCCTGGCTCATCTCTGTTGAGCTTGCTTGCTCATCTCTAATTTAGAGTCTGAGCAACCCCTACAATTACCAAAGTCATGCATATGTCTTGTGCTAGCAAGCGGTTACATCAGTTTGCCCATCAGACAGAATAGATGTACATGAAAATAACAAACATAAAAGATGTATCAACTAGTAAGAGGGTGAAGACACAAATTCTAATAGAGGATTTTTTTGTAACCAAGGTACTCCTGTCTCAACTCACCTGTCTGTTTGTCCTTTAATGCAGTTTTGCACATCTCTATGCGAGCAGAATGATAGGGGACATAGCGATCCTGCAGCGAACCAACCAACACCACATTTTTGAAAAATTGCAGACCTTAAAAAACAGATGAATACAAAAGTTATCTGTACAATCTCGTATACCACATATAAAGCACAAAACATCTTTGGTCAAAAACGGCAAAGCTTACCAGATTTCTTGCTCAGCTTGTAGAGGAAAGTTTGGCGAGGATCAGAGTGATCACGGCAAGTCAGCTGCAGGAGCGACCCTGACTTCTTCCACTTCTGCATGAACCAAAGGCCTAGGGAGAAAGTACAACAGTTATTTAACAGGCTCCTGCACTGTGACAGAGTAGAGGAGAGAATGCAACCATCCATGCCCCCATTTAACTGACTGAAGGTAGCATTAGTGGGATCAGTGAAGATGATAAGGTGTGCTATCCTCCACCATCCACAATCTGCTAAATCTCTCACACTTACCGGTGTTGACCAGAGCAGAGCTGTTGTACAGTGTGCCCAGGTGAGGTCCAGAGAGGGAGAGGAAGGTGTGCAGCCTGCTCAGGTAACATTTAAACCTGGGCCTGGTCAGCACTGAGCGAACTATTAGGTTCCCCAAGGAATGACCCACAAAGCTGCAAATGAAGAATACAGAGGCTTAGAGACTGTAAAGAGACCAGTCATAAATATGCAACTGACATTTATTTTTTACTGTGCGACAGTATAGAATTAGAATTTTAACAACAGGTTGTTTCATCCCAGCAATCTGGGTGATCAAATGGGCATTAAAGAACACCTACGTATCCGTGCCTTATGACAAAAGGAATCGGTTGCTAAGCTAACGAGTGGTAATCAGGGAGCTAGTTTATATATACACGTTTATATTTACTACTTTGTTGAAAACGTTTCAGATAGGACACATTGGTGACTGCTATAGAAAGGACCATAACATCCATAAGAGGGCATTATTTGATGTGAAAACAGGTATTTCCATGATGCAGATGGTAATCATGCCTTGCTGCATCATGCAATTCCTTGCTGAATCACCATCATACCCTAAAATATGCCTTTGTTGGAATTATTGTTATTCATGTATAGAACATCTTACCTAATCTTTGACACTGTGAGGTTGTATATCTGGATGTATTGGACTATTTCATCCAGCAGTCGGTCCGTCATTGACTCAAAGTCAGCAAAAGTGTCATTCTGTGGATGAACAAAGTCAGAAAAACAAAGAGATTGTTCCATTTGTAAATGCTCTTGCATCAGATCTATAAAAGTGATATGAGAATGCAGCAGTGTCTGTGGCCAAATTTAATTACCTGGTTCCTCTCAGACATGAGGAAGTCTATACGAGCTCCAGGCAGTCCTAGCTCCAGGTAAGTCTTCACCAGTCTCAGGTCTGCACTGTTACCTGTGGTTATTAGGGAGACACAAAGGTAGCAATGTGTTCTTCTGAGTACAAAAGAAGACTCAAAGGATCTCATTTATGCTGAAAGAGGAAGCCTCCTACCATCCAGGCCATGGACACAAACTATGAGGTGGATGCCTTCATCACAGCTCTCATCCTCCTCCAAGCTGAAGTAGGGCACAGTGGATGCCAGCTCAGGCACCTCGCTGTATAGGAAGCCAGGTAGCCTTAGCTGCTTCATCTCTTCTTTGGCCTTGATGAACCTGGATAATGAAGAACAATTATCATACAGGTTGCTGTGTATTAACCTATAATGTGTGCAAGATGACAAATATTTGTAGCACGCTGGGGCCTAGGCCATAGTTTCAAATGGGGACTGACAAAAACCACAGAAAGTGGGATGTGAGGGAAATTGTGCAAGATGCATGAAGAGATTCAAACATGACTCACGCTTTCATCTGTGGTGTGGGTGCGCTCTCATACCAGTGCAGGCTAGAGGAAAGGGAGGTGGAGGGACAGGGAGGCCTGCCCTGGCTGTAGCCAACACTGCTGGAGGCTAGGGTGGAGCAGATGGGAGCTCTTGGTAAATCCTTTGTTTCCTGGAGGTAGCCCAGGCTAAGCTGCTCAAACAAAAGACTTGTCTCTTGAGCAACTGCATCCCCAACCCCAATTTTCTCCTCATCAGCAACACCATTCACAAAAGCATAGCCATCTCCTTCCTCATAGTAACCATTCTCGATCATCTCATGCTCAGTCTCGTCCTCGTCCTCATCTTCCTCACCCTGTGGTCCTGTTTGGATTCCTAGTGTTATAGCAGATGTTTCCACAGGGCTGATCTCAGACACATCTGTGCTAGAGCGTGAGCCAAAGTAGTTCTCCACCATCCCACGCTTCACCAGGTCAGTACTACTGGTGGCAGAATTACTGGAAGGGCAGGCAGTGTGAGGTTCACTACGAGATTCTAGAATGGCCCCAGGGCCCACTGCTCCCTCTAGCCCAAGTTCAGAAATACCTATCAATTTGGGGTCTGTTTCCAACTCAGAGGCAGGTTTTGCAGGTTGGGAATCACCTGTAGCAGTGTCAGGGTTCGAGGCCACAGAGTGGTGTGGTTGAGGAGGCAGGGGGCAGTGTGCAGTGGAGTCAACGGTAGGTCTGTTAGTGAAATCCCCAGAAAAGATTACGCTCTGCTCCTGGACCAAGACACTAGACTTCCTGCCTCGGATTTCAGCTCCACTGGAGTCTCTAGATGAACTCTCTCCCTCATCATCTGAGGGCAGGGAGTTGATGGAGGTGAGAGAGGACTGGACTCCACTGACAGCACTGGTACTTTCTAGGTTAAGTCCTTCTGCTGTCCCACTGGCCTTTTGCACAGAGCTATGCTGGACAGGCTGAAGTGCAGGGCTCAGGAGGGGCCTCTCAGGCTGTGGGGGGCCACCATCTGATTCAGCTACAACTAGTCCTGCACAACTCTGGGATCCTGGAGCCAGCTGGGCGGCAAAGGAGCTGGGCTCACTCTCAATGCCCGAGTCTGAGAGGCGGGAAGAGGCACTGGGGACTCCTCCATCTGGGAGCCTGATACAATCACCTTTTACCTGCAGTGGGACCAGACCAGGC
Source organism: Rondeletia loricata (assembly GCA_900302605.1). Taxonomy (NCBI): domain Eukaryota; kingdom Metazoa; phylum Chordata; class Actinopteri; order Beryciformes; family Rondeletiidae; genus Rondeletia; species Rondeletia loricata. Next base: position 14,725 of record OMLI01060104.1, read on the forward strand.
CAGCTACGCTGTGCAGCCTCTTTACCAGGCCTCTCAAACACAGAGTCCACCACAGACTGTTTAGAGTCACAGAGGTCTGTCTGGGTGATTTGGGGAATATCTCTACTCAGAGTCCCATCAGTCCGACAGGGTAGAAGAACTGTGACTTTGTCCCCCTGGTATGGGTCCTTGTTACTTGGTTTCACCTCAATTTGCCTAAGCCCAGCAGGCCACTGTGGCAGCTTTTGGCTACAGTGGTCAACTTGCTCATCTTTGTGCACCACTTGGTTGCATGTAGCTACAGCCCCAGTACCTGCCTGAGGCTTATTCTGTGCTTCCAAGCTCATAAGATTTTTGAAGTAACCTTTTTGACAAGCAGCGGTACTTATGTTGTCATCTGCAAGAGAATCAATAGCACTGTTTCCAGCTTGTGTGGTTGTGGCATCAGAGTCATAAACAGAATTGGCATTAGTCATTAAATAACTGCTCGAGTCCCCCAGCAAGGCATCTAGTTTCTCTTCTTGGTTCAGGGGAGCCTCCCCTTCCTTGTACTTGGTGCTAGCGTCGCCATAAGGAGCCTTGAGGTTCTTATAGCCCAACAGAACTACAGAGTCCTTAGAGCCCTGTCTAATTAGCTTCTTGGAGTTCTCAGTCTTGGAGTTTTTCTTCAGTTTGACCGACTTGCCTTTGGACCTGGGTGGTGGATCGCAGTTGTCTGGCCAGGTGATGTCCATAGCTGCATACCGAGACTCTGGTACAGGGCTGGGGAAGTTGGTTGCCGCACTGCAGTCCTTTGAGTTGGGCTTGTCTGTCTTACTGGACATTGAGCCAGCCCTTGTATTGTGCATGCCCAGCCAGGGTCCATCACGATCTTCAGAGTCAAACCAGGAAGAAAAGAAAAATTTGCAACACACATTTTGTTTTAAGGATTAGTGAATGAGCAAAACATTTGCACGTGTCGGAAGGCTGCATTACTCGTATGTTACTGACCTTCAGTGATGGAATCCAGGTATCTATCCTCGAAGATGACTGGCAGGGAGCTGACGTCACCATCCAGGTCTGCACATTCCACCGAAAGTGGAGGCAAAGATAGAAAGTAGCTGGAGCTTTTGATGGCATTAGTCATCTGCTGGTGGCTGTGAGCACTGATGGGAGGAGAGAAGGAGAGAGTGAGAGCAAGAGAGAAGGAAAGAGAGTGAGGGCTTTCCATACTTCAGCTACAGTATTTCAGACAAGTATGTACTGGCACAGGCTTGTATACTGAGATAATGTTTCATAATCATCAAGAGGAATATGCCTCTGCAACTCACTGTAGCTCTTGATACGCCAACGCAGTTTGTCTTGGATGTTCAAGACAAAAGAAAGCCTCAGCAAACCGCCTTACCTGCAATAACACCACATTAAAGTCTACAAGCCAACATTCAGACATTTTCTGCTCAAAATGTTTGACTTTGGTCAATACTCAGACAAAAAGAGGACTATTGCCATTCAAAGATAACAAGTCAGATATTCACATTAGCAGATGAATAGAGAAGTGGGGACTCACTCTGAGTGTATGGTGCTCCATGGCCAGCAGGGCGCCAACATTCTCCTGCAGGGACACCACCTCAAGGAACTGTCCCCAGAGGGCCATGAGCAGAGAGCAGAGCTGAGCCAGGTTCATGTTCACCAGCTCTGCCAGCTCATCAGGGGTCTCTGCTTTTTGCTACAAGGATAAAGACCCAAGTCAGCCACCAGAGGGCTCCAGTGATGTCATACTTTCCTAACATCAGCACACAAGGCAATGGCGGTGATGCAGTTCTATGCATTAGCTGCCAAGAGGGCTTGGATTTAAGTTAAATCTAGTAAACCAGATATTCTGGCATTCCTTGATTGTGAATTTGAAAATTTGGAGCAGAAGAGTTTGATATTGCTCACAAGGGGTTCACTGATAGAACATTTTTGGATACTGATTTTTAGCCAGGCATCGCGAGATGCAGCGGCTCTATATCTTTGAAAGCCTCAAGACTGTCTGTCCGTTCGTCCGGCCATTGTTGAACTGCGCATGCTCGATTGTTGAACTAGTCTGCGCATGCTCACAGATTGGGTCGAGAGAGAGAGAGAGAGAGAGAGAGAGAGAGAGAGAGCATGCGCAGTGGCGTGTAAACAGAATTGAAACTTGTGGAGTTGTTCGTTTGAGAAAACTACCTAGCAGTTCGTATGTGCTTACTTGTGTTGGACAAAACAAAGACAGTTATGGGAGCTGCTAAACACTCGTTTGGAATACAATGGATGTCAATGGCTAGCCAACTGTGTCTTGTGTCTGACGCGTTGTGCGATTGAACGTGCATATATATATTTACTTGTGTGCTCGCGCGTGACACGCATTGCAGACCGCAAGTTAACCATCCTTGACTTTCACTTTCACGGAGCCGCTTGTCGGCTTGTGTGTATTTGTGTGTGCCGTACGCCCGTCATCAGTTTTTGTGGATAAGTTCACTCTGGTCCAATGTCAAAAGTAAAAAATGCACCCAATGCGTTCCGTGCACTGGTGTGATCAACTCGGCAGCTTGAGCTGTCACTGTGAGTCAAAGAGCTACACTGACAAAGAGCTACACTGAATGCCATTTGACCACTGGAGTTTATTGTTACTTACATTACAGCATTTAGCTAGCAGATGCTTTTATCCTTGTGATACAAAGAATAAAATCAGCAAAATCATAGACCTTTTGGGCCCCAGAAAAAAATAGGGTGCTCTTATCCCTCTGACATTTCTGCAGGGGGTTTAAACAGTGAAATGTTGAGCAATCATAAGTAGGTCATTATATTTTTTTCAAGTCCGTTTTCTGCACTACTGACAGAAAATGAGTATTGAGACTCCATATAAAGTCAGAAGTCAGCAGAGCAAAAACATAATATATTTCCTATCCATATCCTGTCACTGGATATCTAATACGTAATATTTGGAAACAAGGAGCAATATATTTATGCTCCCTAGATAATAAACAACAAAGGACACAAGAGGCACTTGAGTTGCCTAATAGCTCGCCAAAACAACTGATATTAAGTTTCTACCATGTATTGTTCTTGAGTTAGTGTTCACAAGAATGAGTCTACACACAGACAGACAGACAGACAGACAGACAGACAGACAGACAGACTTACAGACGCCATCTCTCATGATGGCGATGTTCTACAATGTACAATGTTCTACATTCCATGTACCATGGTGGCAGGACATATGAATATTTGAAATGTTTAGTTTCATTGCCTACTGAAAGACAATTACCAAAGACAGAAAAGATTGGCACTCATCAGATCTTACCTTCACTTGTTCACAAAGCTCAGCTAGACGGGCATCTAAGTCGAGTTGCTCTAAGGGGGGAGAAAAATAGCATTAGAAAGGTCTACTTTCATAATTTATTCAATGATCATACAGAAGGCTTTCAAAAGAACCTGCAAGACAGGCTGTAGAAGACAATGGTGTCAGATAGCAATGGTGTCAGGGAGCATTTGTCAGTATAAGACAGGGGACAAGACCGAAGACAGCAGATACAGACCCACAAATGCTACAATATCACTGTCATGACACTCTTTGACCAAGGACAAACTATGAAGATGGAAAGAAAGACTGAGAGTGTGTAGGTAAAAGATGAGTATGACAGCAGCTAAAGTATATATTGTCTCTGGAAAGTGGGGCATAGAGGAGATAAGATGCATCTACAAGCAGGAAACTAAAGTGAAGAGGAGAGGAAAAAAGGAAAGAGAGGCAGGCTGATTTGAGGTACTGTAAGGGTCGGGACATACCTATGTAGACGTGCCTTTGGCTTCGGGGATAGGGTCTTCTGAGTACTCTCTCATATAGGACTTGCATGTTGGGCTTGGCTAGTAGGATTGCACATATAGGCATGTTTAACCTTCCTATTACTCTGTCTTCTGGGATGGATTAATATCAGTCCACTTGTGTGGATTAGGTTTGGTGAGCCACCAGGTGAGAGTCAGAAGGGTGAGCTGTATGTTTGGGAGCTATTAAGGTTTGGCTTTAATCTACTGGTTAAGAGTCGTATCTACTGAATGGAAGTATGGCAACTATAATTTTAATGATTATTAAGGTTAGTAAACCACAATTAGGTCCCTGAAATAATATGGTGGATTATGGGTGTGAGGTGTGTTTATAAGGGTTAGAATTTGTTAATGGGTTGGGATCAGGTGAAATGACATGGGAACACAATAAACTTGCAATTTCACAAACACTAACACTGAAAAGTATAAACAATCAAAACAATATCCATCCAAAACAAATGAATCATAAGGCCATCTACTGTATAACTTTCATAATACTGGATGCTTTTGAGAGCTTCTGAGTGAATGAATGAAGACAGTGTGCAGAGGGCTAAAGCATCTCTCAGGTTTAAATTCAATTGCTATTAAAGTCAAACCAGTCAAACAGTCCACCAACATGAAGGAAATGCCTAAACAGAAGTAGGCTAGTATGGGTATAAGCAGTCAAAACCCCTTGCTTGGACACAAGTTAGTATGAAGCTACAGTAGTATACCTAGTTCCATACGATGGGAGGAGGGCAGGTCCTTGGTGACAGAGGTGAAGTAGTCGAAAAGGCCCTTGTAGGCTTGTAGCAGAGTGGCGCAAAGGTTATGGTTCAGACTGAAGGCATGCTGAAGACAGTGGTCAGACACCAGGAATGTCCTGCCCTGAGGGATCATGAGGGTCACAGAGAAGAAAATATATTAGATTTAAGTATGAGCATGGTAGTTGACCTGTATGTGGTCATCTACCAATTTAAATGTTCATGTTGTCAACTCTTGTTATTTATAAAACATTTCCAACCTGTTCTGCACTATAAGCCACAGAATATCAGTGCTCAGAAACAGAATTTGGGGGGAAAGAAAGAGTGAATTCATAGGGTCTATTATCCTCAGGTCAAAAAATATTGTTGACAAACATTTCGTCATGACTTTTGTTGATGAAATTAACACTGAACTACACAAAAGTGGCACTGACACCTAAATAATCAGGGTATTATTTTAGATTTTAGTTTATTTCAGATTACGCGACACAGTATAGGATACATACTCATGACAACCTTCACCTGATAATGTTTTAATAATAATTCATTACTCTGGTATTGCAGTAACAATTACAGTAGCCCTATAAATCACATTAGATTAACCTGCCAGTTATTCTCAGCAATTTATTCTGTGTGCAATCTCGACATACCAATGCTTTATAGCGGCTTCTGTGCAGATCCCTGTTGTGAAATGAAAAGTGGTCGATGGGTTGTTATTCCCGAGATGCCCATTAGTGCTGCATCGAGGAATGATGAGGGGCATTGCCTCCGTTCTGCTTGAAAGGCTCTGGTACATTCAGGCTCCTGCATCTAAGGGCAGCTCTAGCTGGCTACCTTTCTATATCAGCCTGGGCCAATTACTCCTGGCCAAATGCGATAGTGGTCTAATAGTTTCCTCCTCTTCTTCTGCTCTAGCTGTCAACAGCCTAACACATCTCCCCATGCTTCAAATGTAAAGAATGTAAAATGCCATTCTTCCTGAAATGTATACATGTCACATCCAAGCCCATAACCATGCCCACATAAATCAGCAGTCTTGCTTAAACAATACATACCAGGCTCTTATTACCCTTTCAGCTTCATCTCTCCCTGTTACAAGTACAACAGACCAACCTCCACTGATTGTCTTGGGTGTTAAGTTTATGATTTACTTTTGGTACAGTGCTTAATTTTAGCCTGTTGTGATATAGCTAAAGTTGTAAAATGATATAATGGTGGCATCTTTCAGACTTTTCCGCATCCGTTATGAGTTTAGTAGCAACTATCTGTAGAAAAGAGATTGCCATAGACATTATCCTTTGCAAGATGTGGTTGGCTTACATCTGGGGACACCTGCTTGACATAACTGCTGCCGAACACCACATTCTCCAGGGGTGGGATGACCGAGTCTTTGCTCTGTGCTGGAGCGTTGCGGTTAAGCCATGTGGTCTTCACTGGCCGAGGAAAACTAGATAGATAAACAGAATTCATGCTTTTGCAGCAATACAAATATATTACATGAAAATGTGTGTAATATGTAATATAGTTAATGTTTACATTAAGAACATATTATTTTATAAAAAGATACATAGATCTATTTATATTCTCCATGTGCATAAGCACCAAACTTCGCCTGTGTGCAAGTATATTTTTATGACAGTGGCCATCCCCAGGTATCCCTGTCTTATGGATGAGTCTTCAGAGGAGAATGAGTAATTTATGTTGAACATTGTAGGCTATTCACACACAGCAGGCCTTGGAGCTCTAATGTTTCTATCAATCTTCAATTAGCTATTCCCGTTGTGTTATTGGTGACTTGTTACAACTACTGCCATTTGTGTGGTTACAATAGACACTAACAAACTCAAGATATTTGTGGTTTTGCTCACTGCAAAGCTCAACACAGTTGCACTGCACAACCTTTGACTAGATGTTTGAGTTACATATTGAAAAAAGAAGGAATGCATTGTATGTACTACTACTACTACTACTATGTTTGAGAATGCATGTATTTTTCAGATACAACTGAGGTAATGACATGGGAAAATTCATGAGACATTTCTCAGCAGGTTTCTTCAGTTTTTTCCCAGTGTTGTGCATGAACTTCAAGTTGAAGTTCAAAAGCTATGTTGTGTACTTCCATTGTAGTTCTGAGCTTGGCGGTTAGAATAAATACTAAATATAACAACAGAATGGCAATAGCAAAACGGAGATTCATGAAAGATCTCCAACACCTGTGTGTGAATAGACTACAATATTCAGTGCAAAGTAACGGCCCTCTTCTGTGACTGTCTAGAAGACAGATATCTTGGGTTGGTTAGCAGTCTGACCTGATGAGGGGCTGATGCAGTGCCACCAGGGAGGCATGGATGGCTATGGAGATGACAGACAGGTGGAAGTAGTCAAACATGACATTGACGTGTTGGTGGATGCCTCGTTGGAGGCTAAAGTGCAAACGAAGAGTGCGGCCACTGATATTCTGGAGAGAGCTTGGATCATCTGGCCTACGGAAATTAAATAAGGGCAAAGAGCACAGATAGGATTATATCACTACCTCATTTGCATAGGAGCTGCAAGTATCAATTCACAAATAAAAACAATTGCACAATCTTCAGCATTTCACTGCAACACCTACGTGTAATCACCATCCGTGAAGTACAAATCCAAGAGGAGCTGGAAATCCATGTCATTGAGGGACTCTTCCACCTGAGGATGTTGAAAAACAGGAGACATTCAATAAAACCAGAGCCTGTGTGTAAAAGCACCACTTCCCTTCCTTAAAACCTACCCTCTTCTCATCCAACAGCGCCATCACTTTGAAGAGAAGGACATCGTTGACCACAACTTCCTCATTCTTGTACAGTATTTGGAAAGTTTTGCTGCAGATGACATCATCTTGGACAGAAGCAGGGAAGGCCAGATCAGAGCCTAAACAGAAAACACTGTGCTTTACTGTGTGTTATGTCCAACAAATCCATTGAGTGATCACAACCAACCTGTCTGCTCTAGAATCCTCTAGTGTAGCCTTTAGCAACAGATGATCTGGCACTGTGGCCAGGCATAGAACCATCAGTATGCCAGGTGCTTGATTTTACACATAGTTGATAGTTTAATGACTAAGATGGAAGGAGATCTAGACCCTTGTGCGGACAAATTAAGACTAACACTATGGAAATGACCCAATACAAAACCTATAGATAACCAACTTCTTATAACCAGTGCCAGGACTTGTCTGACAAGGTATACCTCATGAGGTCTGGATCAAAGACGAAGGTCTAGTCCATTTAATATCTACTGTATTGAGAAAGGCTCACACCATCATAAAAAATTTAAAATACATTTATACACTGGCTTCTGCATTTTTGCTTGATCCTATTGTGGCTGGCATTTATTGTGTGACACAGAATGCAGTGCTTTGTGTGGATGGAGCAGCGCAGTGCTCTGAGCAAGGGGATGAGCTGTATGCACCATGCCTTGGAGAAATACTGAGAACAAGGAGTGGTTTGTGAGATAAGCCAGGCCCTACCAGCGCCAACAAAACCAGTGAGTAAACCAAATCTGCACTAATCATTACTATTTTCCTTGTAATAGTGCTAATGTTTGAGACAGATAAAATGGACATTCAACTAAAATGTGCAAGTCTACTTCAGTGTTTCCCATACATAGGCTCTACCTGGGCGGCCCGCCCAGGAAGATGTGCACCCGCCCAGGAAGATTAAATAACATTAAAAAAAATATTCCCCTTTTCTCCCAATGTAAATCCCGCTCGTTGCACGACTCCTGCGTTAATACGGGATTTTCATATCAAGTTTGTCAAACAGATTACACAGAGCTGGGTGCGCAGTTGTCATTTCGCGATGCACAGACCAGCGGACCCTTCAGCCCCTCCCTCCTCTCTCCCCTCCCTTCTCGCTGTACACGTGCATAACGTACGGACAAAAACATACACAGAGGGAGAGCCATGCTTCGTCCTATGTCTGAGGTAAGTTAACCTTTTTTTTATAAGTCGGTAATAAAAACACCTAATTTAGCCGTCTGTGTATTGGATGCGTATCAAGTCCTCAAAAAGAATGCCTTCCCATATTTAATGTGTATGAATGCATACATACTGTAACATTTACAGTATGTATGCATTCATATTTTTCTCATGCTTCTATGGTCATAAATATTCACATCCTAATGTTATCTTATGTTAAGACATTCACATATACATATGTGAATATGGAAATGCAGTGAATATGATCATACCTCAAGCTGTTATTACTCTGCATTTCCTAGCGTTTACATTTTATACTGTAACCACTGATGTATTATAAGAGCTCTTATAATACATCCATGACTGTAACTTAAACGCTACATTTCATACCGTCCATATTGTTACTAGTGTTCACACTGTATATATCTTAGCGTATTCATACCACTCTTTTCATACTGTTAATAATGTTCATACTGTATATATCTTAGCACATTCATACCTACCTTTACTACAGTTTATTCTATTTATATATTATACATATGTAGCGGCCCG
>OMLI01060108.1:0-11519 GCA_900302605.1 Rondeletia loricata
GGAGGAGCACACTCAGCACAGCATGGACTCAACAAACGAAGTTGAAAAGAAGATCAAAGCTGGCGATTACAAAGCAAAAGCAAAGCAAGGCAGGTCTGACATTTGGATGAATTTCTCAGTTGTTACTGACAGGTATATGCATCTATTTATTAATAACCTACTGACGAGCAGTAAGCCCAGCCCACTGTGTCGCTGTCCGTGGTGCTGTAATGGCCGTCTCTCTCTCTCTCTCTCTCTCTCTCTCTCTCTCTCTCTCTCTCTCTCTCATTCTGTGTTTCTGTTTGTAATGTATCTGGGTCCCAATGGAAATATTGCGGGTCAATGCGGGACCAGACGGTACTTAAAATTAGCTGCGGGCGGGAGCGGGCGGTCAGAAATATACTGCGGGCCGCACGGTCAGAAATCCAGCGGGAGCGGGCGGGAGCGGGCGGGAGCGGGACTAAGAAAACAGTCCCGCGCAGGGCTCTACTCTGCATCACTGAATTCCCTCAGGACCACCAGTTCCCACCACATCCACAAAAACGCTGGGTTGCCGGGGGTGCAACAACTGTACCCTGTCTCCTTCTTTCAAACGGTAACGCCTGAAGCATTGCATTTTTTTATTACAATAGAGAAAGACCTATGGCTGCAACAGACAACATGATGTGGTAGAGCAGAATCATGGCTGTAATTGTTTTGGTTAAATTTGATAGTGGCGGGATAGGAAACAAGTTATTTTTTAAATAAAAATAAATTCCACAGTTCTCTCTGGATAAACAAAATAAGTATTTCAGTCATGTAAACAGGATTATTATGGGGAGTTGTCAGTTTATGCAATCATGTAAACAGACTCTTGCCTTGCCTTGCCTCGCAGTATTGGCAATAGTGGCATTATTGTGCCCATGTAAACATAGCCAAATATAACTAACTGAATGCAACCATTTTAATCACTTAAGTAAAACAAACTACAAGCAACCAACAAAATAATGGAAAAACATTTTATTGTACACTGCTTTTAAAGGGAATGAGAGGAGCCGATATGATTGGCCATGATTTATGCAAGCCCTTCCACACCTACTGATAATGTATTTGTCCTAATTCAACCCCTTTTACAACTGCGCCAGCGCCTCTGTTAGTCAAGCCCAAGTGAGCCAGTGCCATGAACTTTTGCTACTGCCTGCGTTTGCATGTGGATTCACGAAAATAGGACCCACAGACTGGAGTCTCCTGGTTGGTGATCACAGTTGACCTTTTGAACTCACTTAAATCTTATAGAGGCTTTGCAGTTGTGTTGCAAATCTCCCAGCAACCACAACAGCAAAACAACCAGGCTAGAAAAAGAGAGACACTTGAAAAAGATTGTTGTGGTGTAGCTGTAGATCCATTCAAAAAGGTACAAGTGAATACTCTGATAAGGTAGATTCGTTTCCAAATTTAGGTTACTATGACACAGTAAATGGTCTTGTCTTTAGCCTTAGCTCCTTTAGCCCTAGTCCCTTTAGCCCTAGTCCCTTTAGCCCTAGCTCCTTTAGCTCTAGCCTCTAATACAAAATGGTCTGAGTTGTAGCTTGAGAAGCTCAGCGAACCTGAGCAAACAGTTGGCTTTTTATTTTGTTAACTAGCTGACTAGCCAGCAGGCTAATTTAACAAAGCAATTTATGTTAATGTCAGCATACAACTACAAGCCACAACTAGCTAGCTAATAGTCGTGTAACGTTAGCTGGTGTGCTGATCAGATGTGTTAACAACAGGACAGTGATGGTTAGCTGACCAGATGTTAGCTAGCTAACAAGCTGACATTGAACACAAAATGGATCAGATGTATCAGTGATGAAATTAACCATGTCTATGAAATCCTGCTGAATTAAATATGTTCTGTTTAAACGGCCAAGTCGTAAGTTTAGAAATAGAATGAGTTGTTGCTGCCAGAGGGCACACCTGAAAGCCCTGACTATTCTAACTTTTTTCATCTATCCACCCCAGACCTGAGTTCAGAGCTGGTGGGTCACCTCCAGGTTCGGGACCAGCTGAGGACAGAGCAGGACGCCATGCTGCTGGAGGTCCAGGACCTGACATCACTCTGACTCTGGTGATCACTTAGCCCCATCAGTAACCTCACCCATCGCCTGACTTAGGGACATTAGCTCTAGGATTCGGTCACATACAGGACCATGTGCATATCTTCAAATTTGCGATACGACGTTGGAAAACAGGTCAAACATGCCCGTATTCCACCGGTACCCCCTATCCGGGATGGTAACTGTATGTGACCGAATCCTAGAGCTAATGTCCCTAAGTCAGGCGATGGTTGAGGTTACTGATGGGGCTAGTGATCACTCCCAACCAAAGCTCACCTGTTCCACACAGCTTTGTGATTGGTTATGTCACTAGGGTTGCAATGAACATTTGATAAATTGTAAAAATCTGAAATGTTTTTTATTGAAAAATAATTTCTGTTCAAATAATCTTTATATTGTGATTTGCCACTGATTGCCTCCATGGGCGATCCGCCATTAATTTAGAGGGTAGGAAAAAGAATGGCCTCCATGGATGTATTAACAAATCAATGGTAAGAATGGTAGCCTAGACTGCAAAACACAGTGAACCTGCATTCTATTGTTCTATTGTTCACTCAATACAATTAAATTAATTCCACATATATTTTACTTTTTTTTTTACATTTTGAAAAGATTAATTCTTTTGGTTTATTCGGCTCTCATATTTAGTTATTCAATGCAAGATTTGATAGATTATTCGCAATGAAAATAGTCAATAGTTGCAGCCCTCGATGTCACAATCAACAGACTGATGTCAGTCAAACCCGAGTGAGGTCACAATCACAAATGATGTCACAGTGGATTACAGTTACGGCACAATCGATCACTCTGATGGGAAGCCAAATGCTGCTGGTTTGACCAACGAATCACTGTGAAGAGACTGTCACTCCCTGAAGACTTTTGTACATCCAATTGTACAGTATTTAGTTTTGATATTTTTCATGTTCTTTTTTATTTTTTTGTTTTTATGAGAGAAATTGTCTATGTCTCACTAATACATGTTGTAGTGATTAGCATATTTTCTTAGGGGTTAAAACTGGCATATAAAAAGGGATTCCTATTAACAAGCTGCTAATTGCTATTTGCCAACTGCCAATTGAACAATCTGTTTGTTGTTATCTACGTTGTTTAACATGTAACGATGGTCTCTGATCTTGTCAGAAAATATTTATTTTCTTCATGCATGCCTTCATATACGCTGTTTTGGTGGAGTTTGAAAATAACTCAGCACCACTCTTATCTAGGGGAAATCTTCACCAAAGTGCTTTTTACATATAAGAGATGATTTTTTATTTGTTGATTTAATCATCTTGTTTTGTGTCACATAGTCTTGGCACAAGGTTTGGGATATTTGTCATTCACCACATACCTTGGCCCCATACAGAAACAATTGATAGCCCCTAAACCTATGACAACATGTGTGGACCTGAGCACACCTTCATTCCTTTAGCCACATAAAAGGTACCAATAATTTGGACCACGTGGCGTATTTGAACTTGACTGAGTTTTCTCTAACGGAGAGAGGACAGTATCACCTTTAGTATTTTGAGTGTTTCCAGTGTCGGGGGACTAACCACTCAACCATCTGTGGACACAGGTTTGACTAATGGAGACAGGAGAAGTCATAATTCAAGAGTGCACTTTTGAATTAGCTTGATCATATCGGCAGATCCAATTTGCAACTCACAGCGACAGGAAGCATAAACTCAACGCACAAGAAGGGAAAAGATCAACCCATATAGTACAATATATTATAAAGAAAACTGTTACTAGACTGAAACAAGACCCTGATTTAGGCCCCAGTAGCCTTGCTGTCTTCATTACCAATGGTTTTATGAGTGGTACGTGCTTCTGGTTCTGTCCATTTTCATTGAGCACCCAAAAACAACAAACCGCATGAAGCACTGCTGCAAACTGATTTCCAATAGTCCAGTGATTCTCAACGTGAGGTCCAGGGACACTCAGGGGTCCTTGAATGGTTTCCAGGGGTCCTTGAATGGTTTCTGGGGGGTCCCCAGCAAAATGAGGAATAGTTTAATTTCACTATAATTTGATTCACTAGAAATTATCCCAATTGTGAATGTGAGAATGTGTAAGAATGACTAATGTAATCCAGGATTTCACTCACTACTATTATCTCCCACATACAGTGTAGACAGTTCTACATTTCAATGCTAAATTAGCAACAGAAATCTTCCCATATGAGATTAAATCTGATCTAATAGTGGTCTGTGGTCTAATTTGAGGGTCCTTAACAAGAAAATGCTTGACAACCCCTGCAATACTCGATAGAACAGTAGCCAAAATGCATTTGACCCAGTGTTATATTTTCCAGCCGAAGACCTAAACACAAAATGCAGTCTGTGGTTTTAGGAGGCTCAAAACATGTTGGTACTCTTATCGTGTGGGGACCCAACAGTACGAAAGCTGTCATATATTTTGTTTAAAGAAACCAAGCACTGTTCCAATCAGAAATGTCAGTTTCAGAAGAGAACATGTGTTTTTATCACCATATCATGCTGACCAGTTTGACGTCATGTTCGGAATTGGTCAGTGAATAAATAAACTCTTCTATCTGCGTCTGAATAATGTTATAGGTATGCATGTAGCATTTAGGCACTGTTTGTTGGTGTATGGATTCCTGTTTACTGGTGAACGTGCTCATGGCCAGGGTTTGTGTGTATTTATGAGGACCAAATGTCCTCACAAAGATAGAAAGGTGAGGAAAATCCTCTAAAGTGAGGACATTTTTCTGCTCCTCACTTCTTTAAAGGGACTAGTTTAGGATAAGGTTTAGGTTAAGGTAAGGATTAAGGTTAAAGTTAGTTTAGGATTTGGGTTAAGATTAGGTTTAGGTTAGGGTAGGTTTAAGGTCAGGGTTAGTGGTTAGGGAATGAATGTAGTCAGTGAAAGTCCTCACAATTATAGCAATACAAATGTGTGTGTGTGTGTTCTTTGTATGGAATCCATTCTTCTATATCTGTGTGTGACTTCTCAGGGCGATCGGTGTCCATCACAAAACATCCAGCTCCTCGAGAGGTGAGGAGGGAGGGACTCTGGATCACACACACACACACAAAGGCCAAGCCAGGGGAAGGATGACACACTGAGGGACAGAGGGAGGGACTGAATTACCATAGAAACTGTAGGCCTGGTTGGACGGTTCAGAGAAGGGTTAGGGTTAGCTGAAGCTGAAGTGGTCAAACTGTCAAGGTCACTGATCAGACAGACTTTCCAAGGACAGGATCATCATTGATTATGTCTGATATTTGTTGTTTTTTCAATATTACTTGATCTGGAAAAGGTTTATTTTTCATCCACCTTTTGGAGCTCCTGACATACAATTGCGCTGAACTACGCACTTTACTTTTTATGTTTGAAAGTATTTTGTTCTGATGGGGAACAGATAGAGCAGGAGCCATATGGAGCTAAACTCATTGCTTGCACAGGTAAGCCCTTTCGCCGACACCAGATTGCAGTGATGCAGGTATTTATGAGTTTTATTTATAGATGTAGTCTGTTTTACACCCACACTAAACTCCTAATGCATCTCTGACAGCTTCCCAACATATAAGGTCAAGAATTTGGAAAGTAACTAACGGGATCATGTTTTTAAACTAACTTGAAAACCTAATACTTCAATGGGAAAAATTATCCTCAAACTTTTCTTATTGAGATTGAATATGAATACAGTGACATTAGCTCGCAGCAGATAATACATGAGGCTGTAGTATGTGTGTTCTGTGCTGGGCTTATTTCTCAGAAGCTGTTAGTAGGTCCTGGAAAGACAAACCTCTTGTGATCTTCCATTTGTTCTTCATCCAGAGAAGAGCGTTATTCACACATGAACAGAAGCCTATCCTTTTTATTAGGATGTTCACTGAATCTGAAGTGAGCGCACCACTCAATTTAAAAATTAACAAGTGTTCTTATCAATCCTCTCCCCAAGCTAGAATCCAGTGAAGCCTGTACTCTGGTTCCATTAAGAGACTCATTCTGGAGCTGCATTAACCATGACTGGGAGGCTCACTGGGCACACACCGCTTTTACATACAAATGTGATTTATTTCATAATAGTGCTTGTTGCAACTGTTAACTGTTAATGTAATAGCTTCCCATTTATGTAATAAACCATTAACGTAATAACAATTTGCAGCAAGTGGTGTAATAATCCTGTTAACATAATACATTTCACGTCAGTGTAATAAGTTACGTACCATTAATGTAATAACTTTCTTCCTTTTAACATAATTATTACATTATTGTGTTTTGTTACATTAACAGGAAGGTTTACATTTCTGATTTTCAGATGTAGCACCATAGCTAATAACCAAATGTGTGAATGGGTGACAGTTGTGTATTGAAATTTGACTGTTATTAGATGATCAGTTCCTACATTTTTGAAAATTGAAAATGTCAGCCTTCTTGGTAGTCCTTGGAAGACGAGGCGCCACACTCTCTCCATTAAAAGGTCATCTTTATTATTAAAAATGTGACGTTTCAGCCTTTGGGTGTGTAATTAAACCCCACAATCTAATAATTATTACATTTACAGGAAAAAAGTTATTACATTAATGATAGGTAACTTGGAAAATGTATTACGTTAAAAGGATTATTACACCAATTGCTGCAAATTATTATCATATGAATGGTTTACTGCGTTAATGCAGTTTACTACATTAATGCATGACAATACAATGTCAGTCTCATTCATTATCACAGGTGCTGCTTGATGACATCACAAAGTCATCTTGTTTCTAGCTTTGGGAGGGAATTGTTAAACTTCACAAATATTGATCAGACTCTCCCACGCTGTAAGAATATCATTCTTAGATTGTGTGACATAGCCCTTTAAATGTCTGGTGTCTGATGTAATTAGTTGTATTGTCCCTTTAATGGCAGACTTTATACGTCATGTTGTTGGTTCACACATGACCCATATTTACTTTAACTCTATAGGTGTGAAGTGATGGTAACCCTGCTGATTGCTCACTGAACACTCACTCACTCACACACACACAAACACACTCAATTGCACCTGTCTGTGATCCTAATATAGAGGGGACAGGTGACAGCAAAGCATTCGTCCAAGCGGTGAAGCATCGCCTGAATGGTGTTTAGTTGAAAAAGATTGACTTTGATTAGACATTTGCTGTAGTTCCTGTATATCTGACATAAGATTAGATTAGATGAAACTTTATTGATCCCTGTGTGGAAATTGGGATGTTGCAGCAGAAAATAGTAAGACGATACAACTAAGAAAAATATAATATAAATAAGAATAGAGCAAATGAGGGGTAAATAAATATACACAACCAATGATTTCAACACTAGAACATGTTAAGTACAAAAGTGTGAATGAAAAGTAAGGGGACACGTATGGATTACAGCATTAAGAGGGTGTGCAACATGACAGCAGTAGAACTGAGACAAACACAGAATGAATGCAGAATATGTACAATATAAAAATATACCAAAAATATGACAACATTGCATGGAAAAACCATCATAGGCTAGTAATGTTACCTCTCATTCAGTGAATCTCAGATAATGAAATGTTACAGTTCATAAAACCTTTCAATAGCAATTTACCACTGAAATGAGATTATTTGGCTGCAATAAGGTTTGCCTATGTTTGGAATCCTAAAAAACTATGAAAGAGTGGGGAAAGAATGTGATGTGTGAAAGGAGGGTGAAGAGGAGTGAGGAGGTCAGTGCTGAGATGGTAAATGGTAGGGTGATGATGTGACAAGTGAGGGGAGGCATGGACTGAGAGATAGAGCGATGTACAGAGGGATGCAAGGAGAGATCTAGGGGAAGTGTGGTTACTTATTGCTGAGTTAATGGGGCGAGAAGAGACTGATTCAGCAGCATACACTTGTACACAGGAAGGCAAACAACCACTGGGAATCAGCAACGTACAACAGGAGGGCAAACAACCCAGAGGAAGTTGTGCAAGGGGCCAGTCAACGGTCAAAAAGGGGAGAAATTGGGGAGGTGGGAAGGGAGATGAATGATAAACTAATCTGGCCATAATGCTTTCCATTCCTTCTCCTCACTATGAACCAAGGAAAGAACATTTAGAAGAATAGAGTTTCTTCCAGGAGGATTTGACAAGGCATATATGAACCTGAGATAATACATTTGATGAGATCTACTGAACTCATGAATTATTGCGGATGGATGACTAATCTCTCTCTTTCTCTAGGTGAGCACCCACTGATGGATCTGACCATCTCAAATCTACCATAGATGATTTTATATCAAACAAAAGCAAAGTTATAGATCACAAAGAGTGGGAGGATGAAAGAGAAGAAGTCACTCTACACCAGTGAAGGAATCCCAAACCCACAACCATGAAAACTACAGAATCCCTCACCATGGCCCCCAGAGGTGGAGCTCCTCCCAACATCAGCAACATCACCATACTCCACACTCTCCTCAGTTCCTCCTCTTCCTCTCCTCCCTCCATCCCTCCACCCCCCTCCTGCAGCATAGATGAGTCCTACAAGTACATCTTCCTCCCCATCTGTTATTCATTCACATTCATCTTCAGCATCTCCCTCAACTCTGTTGTCCTCTACCGTTCCTTTCGACGGACCAAGCGATGGAACGCCTCACTGATCTACATGGTCAACCTGGCCTCCACAGACTTCATGTATGGCCTGTCGCTGCCATTTCTTGTCGCTAGTTACATCATGCGTGACCGCTGGGTCTTCGGGGACTTCATGTGCCGGCTGGTCCGTTTTCTCTTCTACTTTAACCTCTACTGCTCCATCTTCTTCCTCACCTGCATCTCTGTCCATAGGTACCTGGGTATCTGCCACCCGATGAAGACTATCACACTGGAGACCAAGAGGGCGGTGAAGTGGACTTGTGTCCTGGTTTGGGGTGTGGTGTTCGCTTTGACCTGCCCTATCTTCCGGTTCGCCCAGACCGGCCATGTGACTCGACTGGCAGGGGCTCGTGGCGATACCAGCAGTGTTGACAGACCGAACCTCGAGCTATCATCAATAAATGGTAATGGTAGCCATGGTAACTGGGGAGGGGTGGTTGAGGAGTACCAGAACTGTTGGGATGATGCCATAGATAAGGAGTTTTCTGACTATGTGCCCTATGGAATCATACTCCATTTGTTGGGCTTTTTCCTGCCATTTTCCATAATTGCTTGGTGTTACTCCCATGTTGTTCTGACCATATTTAGGACACTGCATTCCCAGCCGCTGTCCCACAGGGGTCAGAGAGAGGGAGAAAATGAAGGAGTGGGGAGTGGAGGAGAAGGAGGAGGGGTAGGAGGGAGAGGCAGTAGAGCTGGGATAGTTGGAGGAAGAGGAAGAAGAGGAAGCAATAGACTAGAAGGGTTACTGGGAAGAGATGCAGGGCTTTCAATTTTCCTCGGTGCCCACTCCCCGTATGCCCATCGCCGACGTAAATCCATCAAGACCATCATCACCATCACCCTCCTCTTTGCTCTCTGCTTCTTCCCCTTCCACGTTACCAGAACTATCTTCCTCATCCTCAAAGTGACCAAGGGAGTCCCCTGTCACACTATGACCATGGTCTCCATGTGCTATAAGATCACTAGGCCCTTGGCCTCATTCAATGCATGGCTCAAT
Organism: Rondeletia loricata; assembly: GCA_900302605.1. Classification (NCBI taxonomy): domain Eukaryota; kingdom Metazoa; phylum Chordata; class Actinopteri; order Beryciformes; family Rondeletiidae; genus Rondeletia; species Rondeletia loricata. The sequence continues at coordinate 9,653 of OMLI01060108.1, forward strand.
GCTCTCCTTTACTTCCTGACTAAAGAGAAGGGCGGAGCTCACTGTTGCCAGACAGCAAACAACGGTCAACAACATGGTGGGCTGCTATGGCCGCTGAGGATAATGGGAAAAGCAGGGGATGCTGAGGAGGGAGGGATGGAAGAAGGGATTGACAAAAAAGACAATAAAGAAATGAATAACACTCCGGTGTACATACACAGAGGACTGCAAAAAGTCAGATATACGGTGGAATGAGTTAGTTTTCATGATGAATTCATTAATTAATTCAGGTACATTGTAGTGTCTTTTAATGAAAAACAAAAACGTGGTTAACCATATGACAGAATGTAGCAAAAGTAATGATTCAAGAGGACCCAAGCAAGAAGCCTAGTAATTGGCCTTTTATTTCTAATTTGATGTGCCCAATTCCAGCAGCGCCGCTGAGTGAATGGAATAATGAGTCATACTTTGAAATGTTATCTGGGAAGTGGATAAATGCAACATAGATGCACATGTAATACCTCATCATGGCGGAAATCTGTTAGTGTCTTGTTGAGCAGGGTCTATATTTATCAAGTGTCGCAGAGTAGAAGTGCTGAACCAGGATCAGTGACCTGTTTCCCTTTAGTTTCATCCACTGTGATCTGATGAGCAAAACAGAAGGCTCTAAATCAGTATGCCTGCTCCAAGACACTTGATAAATAAACATTAACCACTAAAACCAAAGGAATGCCTACTAATAACCCCGACAAGAATGGTGAACACCAAATGATCATTTTAATTTGTTCTTTTTAGTCTATTTGATTGATTGTATCATTTTATGAAAATTCTGAAAATTATATTACATTTGTACTGTTTTTCCCATTATATAAATCACAGATTTTTCAATGCCAAAATCATCTGCCTGCCCCCAAGTTTACAACTACTGATAGAGAATAATGACAACGGAAGCAAGATGAAGGCCTCAAATTGATGAGTTTAACAGTGATCGCTACTAGTGTGAACTGAAATTATGAACTGCCTTGTGTAAAATGAAATATTTAACTTTGAATCTGGAATTCATGTTCTTTGTTAGCACGCCTGCAAAACTGTGGTTGTACAATGTTGAGGGGAAAATTTACATTCTGTTTAAATTTAACAGTGTAAAATGGATCAAGAGGATATTTCTGTGGGTCCCCACTTGACTGTAGTGTTCTTCAGTGAGCCGGGGGGCCAGGGCAGGGTTTTGAGTTTAGATGGTATTCCACATAGAGCCATAAACAGATCGTTTGACCATCCCAGCTGTCAGTGGCAGCCATGTTAGCCACGTTTCTGCTTCATGGCTCATTAGGTCATGGGGTGAACCCTACCCAGAAGACAGCGGAGCAGGAGGAAGGACCATTTGATTTGGTAAACTCAACCAGAGCAACTGGATTTATGTTGATCCATAACGTTAGCTGGTGTTAGCAGTCAGCTACTTCATGTTGGTAACGTTCCATTTATCTCCAAACCAACTAGATCTAATATTGATTAATTGTCATTATTAACAGCCTTTATCTTTATTTTATCTTGACCAATGTTTAATTTTAATATGTCTTTTATTATTTTTATGCTTTGTGTCTTTTCTTTTTTATTCTTTTTTATCTGTTAATTCCTTTGGATGCTTGTGTTATTTATTCTTATTCCTTTTGTTCTTTTTCTTCAGTTTTTATGTAAAGCACTTTGTAAACTGTTTTTAGATAAGTGCTATATACAGTACATAAAGTTTATTATTATATTTATCATTATTATTTACTATTAGTAAAATGCTAACATTATGCTTCATATCCTTACTGGCGGATTGTTTATGTTAGCTGACTTTAACTGGTAAAAACTGTTACTGTTAAAACTAGTTTTCGGCTACAACTTA